>PVIY010012699.1:0-61232 GCA_004026745.1 Myrmecophaga tridactyla
AATGGTACGTGAACCTCATCTGTTGCTAATTACATCTGCAGTCAGCTAGGAGGCGTGTCTGCTGCAATGAGTGACATTTGGCTTCATTGGCTGGTGCTTAAATGAGAGAGCGCAACGTAGCACAGCCTAGCAGCTCGGCATTCCTCATCTCAGCACTCGCAGCTCAGTCCAGGTCTTTGGAGATGCAGAAAGAAGTCACCCCGGGGAAAGTTGTTGGAACCCAGGGGCCTGGAGAGAAGACCAGCAGAGACCATCCTGTGCCTTCCACGTAAGAAAGAACCTCAGTGGAAAGTCAGCTGCCTTTCCTCTGAAGAACTAACAAAATAAATCCCTTTTTATTAAAAGCCAATCCATTTCTGGTGTGTTACATTCTGGCAGCTAGCAAACTAGAACAATGCAGCAATCCCATTACTATGTATATACTCAGAGGAACTGAAGGCAAAGACACAAATGGACATTTTCACACCAATGTTTATAAAAGCATTATTTATGATTGCCAAGAGATGGAAATACCCCATATGTCCATCAACAGATAAGTATCTGAACAAGTTGTATTATATATATACAATGGAACATTAAGCAGTTACAAGACAGAAAAAAGTCATGAAGCATGTAATCAAGTGGATGGACCTTGAATGCTGAGTGAAATTAGCCATAAACAAAAGCACAAATACTGTATGGTCTCACTCATATAACCTAACATTAATAAGTGAATTTAGAGAATTAAAGTTAATAACATAGATTATATCAGGAGACAGAAAAAGGGGAGAGATTGGATATTTGGTGCTGAAGAAATACAGACTGTGCTACAGGACTGATGGTAAAAATTCAGAACTGGATAGCACAATACTACCGGACAGTAGCACAGTAATATAAGTAATAATGAATGAAGCTGAATGTGAGTATGATTGAAGGAGAAGAACTGGAGGCACATATGAAACCAATAGGAAAGATAGAGGCTAAAGACTGAGAAGATATAACTTGGGAAAGCCTAGAGTGGACATTGATAGTGATTAAATGTACAAATATTTTTTGTAAGGGATTTCTGCTTAAGGGAGAACAAATGAATGTCAACATTGCAAGGTGTTGAAAATGGATGGTATACAGGAAAAAGTACAATCAATGCAAGCTAGGGTCTATACTCAACAGGAACAGTGTAATATGCTTCCACTGAATGTAAAAGGCATTATGCAAAACTAAATATCAACAGGAGTGGAGCATTGGGGAAGGGTATGGATTCTTTGCAGAAGAGAAGGAAATGTCTTCATAGCGATTATGGTGGTGAAGGCATGTCTATTTACATAGGTTGGATTATATGATGTGTGCATAAAACTGTTTAATAATGAACAGAGACAAACAAGGGCTACAGAATATGTAGAGAAAGATATGTACCTACTCACTGTTAGTAGGGAAACTGAGAGGTGCAGCACCTCTAGAGGGCAGTGTGGTGGTTCCACAGGAGGCTACATGTGGGGTTACCGTATGATCCTACAATGCCATTGCTCAGGATACAGCTGGAAGAACTGAGGGTGGGAACATGAATGGACATTTGTACACTGGTATTTATGCTGGCAGTGTTTCTGATTCACAACGGATGGTGGTGACCTAAGGGTACAATGACTGAGGGAAGAAAAGGAGAACTGTGGTGTATACATACAATGGACTACTGAGTGACCACAAGAAGGAATGCCGTTGTGAGGCATCAATAAGGTAAATGAACCTTAAGGAGTATATGTTGAATGTAATTTCAGAAACAAAAAGACAAATATTATCATGCCTCATATGAACTAACTATAATATAAAACCTGATGAAGTGAAGTTGACAGTATGTGTTCTTAGGTTGGGGCATATTGTAGAGTCCTAGATTGTAAGTTCTTACAGTGAGTTGTAATTCTTATTTCTAAATTTTGAGATGCTGAGCTCTTTGTATGTAACCTGGTCATTCAATTATTTATAGGACAACGGAGACTCAGAATTAGAGCTCTGAAGCTATGAAAGTCCATTACCCCATACAGGAACTGTTTAAAAGTCGAAAAGGCATCAGACTTTGACCAGAGTAATGAATGAAGCTGATCTCGACTAAGGTAAATTAGAATGCAGGGTAAAGGATGATATGGTCCATATATTAAAATTTCAACTTTTATGTGAGACCAAAGGGGAGATGTATATGTGATGTAAAATTTTATTTTGGGATGCACATTACCTAATTTAACTTGCATGGTCAGTTTTGCTGAACACCACCATAAGTATAGGGAATCTTGAACAGGGCATGAGATTTGGTTTGTTTGTCCCAGGTTATCGTGATGTTCCTATATATCCCTGAGTAATATGAACAATGAATTAAAAAGTATTTGCAAAGTCCCCTTGGGGTACTGGGGAGAAAGGAGGAAATATTCAACTTCCTCACTGTGGAATTTCTGATATTCTCACAAGCAGTGGGGACAACCAAATCAATATGCTGAGCCCTCAATCTCAGAGTTCGCTACTATGAAATTATTCATGCAAAGAAGAAGTTAAGCCTATTTATAATTACGCCTAACAGTCACCCCCAGAGAATCTCTTTCATTGCTCAGATGTGGCCTCTCTAAGCCAACTCCAACTCAGCAGTGAACTCACAGCCCTGGCCCCTACAGGGGACATGACTCCCAGGGGTGTAAATCTCCCTGGCAATGTGGGACAGAAATCCTAGGATAAGCCAGGACATGGCTTCAAGGGATTGAGAACGCCTTCTTGACCAAAAGGGGGATGAGAGAAATGAGACAAAATAAAGTTCAGTGGCTGAGAAATTTCAAACAGAATAGAAGGTTAATCTGGAAGTTAATCTTACGTATTATACAGATATCCCTTTTTAGTTTATGGTGTATTGGAGTGGCTGGAGGGAAGTACCTGAAACTACTGAGCTGCTTTCCAGCAGCCTTGATTCCTGAAGACAATTGTATAACAATATAGCTTTTACAATGTGATTATGTGATTGTGAAAACCTTGTGTCTGATGCACATTTTATCCAGAATATGGACAGATGAGTAAAAAAAATGGATAAAAAAATTAAATGAATAATAGGGGGAATAAGGGGTAAAATCAATTTGGTAGATCGAAATACCAAGCAATTTGGTCAACGAGAGGGAGGGGTTAGAGGGTGGGAGTATGAGTTTTTTCTTTTTTGTTTTTATTTGTTTTTCTGGAGTGATATAAATGTTCTAAAAATGACCATGGTGATAAATACAACTCTGTGATGATATTGTGATCCACTGATAATGTATGCACTCTGCATGTGTGTGAAGATTTTTCAATGAAAATATTAAAAAACAAACAAGAAAAAAAGAAGTCACCACAATAATACCCAGGACAAGGTGAAACAGAGCATCAACAGAATTTCTGCCAATGTTACAATCCAGAAAGGGCCTATTTGGAAAGAGATTACTACAAATAAAAAATTTACTTACAGTCAAAAGCAGTTCTTCCCAAGACACAAAAAGAAATGAAACATCATTAAGAAACCTGGCTTCTGAAGTTATAACCAGGCCTGCTTCATCTTCTAACACTAAACTGATAGAAAAGCCTAAAACCATTGACCAGCAAAGACACACAGCAGCCAAAACAACCTTTCATAGATCAGCTCAGCCCAAAAAACTACAGACGACAGAAAAATCCATCTGACTGAATAGAAAGCTGGCAAAGGTAGAATGCTGAAAAAGCATCCTAGCTCTGTACTTACCCAGCTAGAACCTGAAAGACCCAGTTGGGTCTTTCTGGACTTCCATGATAGGAGAACAGTGACTATCTACTGAAAAAGTAAACAAGACATTTTGTGAATGACTGAACGTGATTAATGAGGGATGTACAAAAGAAGAAATAATTACCATACTTAACAACCTTGTTAAATTATTCCAGATGCCAAAAAACTTGTTACATAGCGGATATGTCTTCCACATCTTGAATTACAAGTCCTACTGAAAGTATTATCATAATCTACAAGAAAGTCATTCTGGTAGGGGTTCAGCCTATAGAACAGCTAAAACATGCAACTGTAGATATTGTAACACTGAAGAGTCAAGAAGAAATTAATTTTGGAGAAAATACTGAGGCCTGTGCAACCATGGAACAAGTAAGTTCAGGAAGTCAACACTGAAACAACTAGAGCCAGGAAAACTGGAAAAGGAAAATAAACACAGATATATAATATTTGAAGATTGTGAAGATTGTGAAAAGAACAAGAGGACAAAATAAAAGTGTCTATCAGTGATGCTAAAACCCCCAATAAAGAAACCAGACCGAGTTGTTTAACTAAATATAATGTTTCTACTACACCATATTTGCAAAGTGTAAAAAGATGCAATCTGATAAAACAAATTCTACATTTGAAGAGCTGAAGTTTCTAACACCATAGGGATGTTCTCGACATCTTCAAGAGAACCATTCCAAACTGCTAGATATGTTAAAAGACCATTATCCTTGTGTGTCTTCATTGGAACAGTTAATAGAATTGCTAAGTGAAATGGATGCTTTTGTATGCCATCGTAATGAAGTACTCTGACATGTACTCTGAGGCTGAGGCAAAGAAGTGAACTAAAGCTCTCATAAAGAATGTGGTTTTGATATAAAAACAGTAATACTGCATCAACAGAAAATGAGCTGTTCTAGAGTAAAAATTTATATTTATATAAAAAAATACTTTCTTGTAAGAAGGAAAAGGTGGTAAACTTAGTGGATATTATAAACTTTAAAGCTAGTCTGAGTTTCTTTCTTAGTTAAAATTTTAACTCCCATAGTTTCATTTGATGTAGTTTATAGACTTTCAGAATAAAGACAGAGATGGAATATATAACTAACAAATGTCATTCTAGTTTAGGTAGTATTTCTAAAATAACAATAAACTTATTTTTCTACATGATATAAAAGCTTTACTGTGAAATTATGTCCCCTGAAACATGACTGTTATATCCAGTAGACATTTCTTTTCCTCTTACACATAAATACCACCAATAAAATTGTTTCATAAAGCCCTGAAGTAATACTTAAATGGCATACAAAATCTAACAACTATAGTTTCAAATAAGTGATTTTTAATTGTAAAAGATTAGTTTTAAAACAAATTTTGACTAATAGAAAATCACGTTTCATCTTATTTATGATCATTCATTCTATTTGTCTAACAGCAGCTATCTTTATTCTATTTATTGTCTTTTGTTTGGGAGCATAGGAGTTTTATTCTTTAACTGTGTACCTAATATGCATCCAAAAAATTAAAATACCTGTTAAAAAAAGGTATAAGACTTACAAAAAACAAACAGCAAAATGGTAGAAAGTCCTAAATTATAAGCAGTGATAATTATCCATTAAATGTAAATGGACTAAATAATGCTCTAGTCAAAAGGCATATTGGGAGAATGATCAAAAAAGCATGACCCAACTACATGCTGTCTACAGCGCCCATATGTATGTATGTATATGTATGTATGTATACACACACATATGTGTGTGTATATATATGCACATATATTTATATTAAAAAATACAAGTACATTGACAGTGAAAGGATGGAAAAATAAAACCATGTAAATAGTAAACAAAAGATGGCTGGGATAGCTATATTAATATCAGATAAAACAAACTTTAGTCAAAAACTGGTAAAAGGGCAAAAGAAGAGCATTATATACTAACAAAGGGATGTATCCAACAAGAAAACATAAAAATTACAAATATACATGCCCATAATAGCAGAGCCCCAAAATATATGAAGCAAATCTTTATATACTTGAAGGAACAAAGAGATCAACTTTAATAGTAGAAGACTTCAATACTCTATTTTCAATAACAGCTTGAACATCTATATAGCTCAACAAGGAAATGGAATACCTGGATGGTACACTAAACAAAAAAGAACTAACAGATTTATATACAACACTTCACCCAACAGTAGCAGAATAAACATTCTTCTCTGGTGTATGTGGATCATTGTTCAAGATACACTATACATTAGGTCACAAAATAAGTCTCAATGATTTCAAAGATATTGAAATCATATGAAGTATTTTTTCAGACCACAAGGAACAATTCAAGAAATGGATAACAAAGGCAGGAAATTTGTGCTAGTGGTTTCCATGGAGATGTGTTTCCACCCATTCAAGGTAGGGCACTTACAAAGTCCTTTAAGAAAGAACCATTCTAGAGAAAGCTTCAGAGTCCACACAGCCAGACCTCTGGAGATGCAGAAAGAAAATGCTCCCAGGGAGTTTCAAAGAAATTCCCTGGGAGAGAAAGCCAAGAGAGAAAGCTAGCAGACATCACCATGTGACTTCCCAACTGAAAGAGGTGTTCCAGATCCATCAGAATTTTTTGAGGAATCTTTCCCTGGATACCTTCCTTCATCTAAACATTTTTATAGCCTTAGAACTGTAAACTTGCAACTTAATCAATTCCCTTTTTAAAAGCCATTCCATTTCTGGTATATTGCATACCGGCAGCTTAACAAAATAAAACAGTACTCCTAAGCAAACAAATGGGTCAAAGAAGAAATCATAAAGGAAATTAGGGAACATCTTGACGAAAATGAAATGAAAAGAAAACTTAACAAAATTTAAGGGATGCAGGAATGGCAGTGCTGAAAAGGAAATTTATACCTCTAAATGCTTACATTAAAAAAAAAAGAAAGAAAGACTTCAAATCAGACACCTAACTCCAAAACCAGGAAAACTAGAAAAAGAAAAGCAAAATAAATCCAAAGTGAAAAGAAGGAAGGAGATAAAGATTACAGCTTTACTTCAATGAACAGAGAATTAAAAACTAAAGTGAGAATCAACAAAATCAAAAGTTGATTATTTGTAAAGATCAATTAATCTGGCAAACCACTATCTCTAACAACAAAGAAAAAAAGAGAAAGTCACAAATACCTACAATAAAAAATGAAAAGGCAACATTATTACTGATTCCAAAGAAATAAAAAGTACTATTGAGGATAATATGAACTGTATACCAATAAGTTACATAACCTAATGAAAGAGAAAATTTCCTAGAAACATGAAACTACCTACAGTGATAAGAAGAAACAGAAGACCTCAAAAGACCAATAACTAGTAAACACATTGCATCAATACTTAAAACCCTCTGAGCAAGGAAAAGCCCAGGACCATACAGCTTCACAGGAAAATTTTACCAAACATTCCAAGTATAATTAACTCGTCCAAAAAAATTGAGGAGATGGGAAAATGCCCTAACTCATCTTATGAAGCCAAAATTGCTCCAATACAAAAACCAGATGTAGATACCTGTTCTAGTTTGCCAGCTGCCCGAGTGCGATATACCAGAAATGGAATGGCTTTTAAAAAGAGGAATTTATTATGTTGTAAGTTTACATGTCCTAAGGCTATGAAAATGTCCAAATTAAAGCAAGGCTATATAAATGTCCAATCTAAGGCATCCAGGGAAAGGTGTCTTGCTTCAAGAAGGCCGATGACATTCAGGGTTTCTCTCTCAACTGTAAAGGGACATAGCGAACACAGTGACATCTGCTAGCTTTCTCTCCAGGCCTCTTGTTTCATAAAGTTCCCCTAAGGACATTCTCCTTCTTTATCTCCAAAGGTCTCTGGCTGCATGGGCTCTAAAGTTTTTTCCAAAATTATCCTCTCAAAGGGCTGCAGTAAGCAAACCGAACTTGAATGGGTGGAGATGCATCTCCATGGAAGCCATCTAATCAAAATTACCACCCACAACTGGCTGGGTCATATACTCCATGGAAACCATCAAGAAGATCCCAACCAGCAAAACTGAAGGGGAATTAAAGAACTTGGCTTTTCTGGGATACACAACAGATTCAAACTGGCACAATACCATAAAAAAAAAGAAAAATAGAGACCTATATCTCTTAAGAATAAAGGTACACAAATCTTCAACTAAATTACTAGCAAACCAAACACAACATACCTTAAAAACAATTACACTCCACAATCATCAAGTGGCATTTATGTCAAATATGCAAAAGGTGATTCCACCTAAGAAAATCATTTAATGTAAAACACCATATTAACAGAACAAAGGAAAAATGATATGATCTCAACTGATACAGACGGGGCATTTGAAAAAATCCAGCACCCCTTCTTGATAAACACATGTAGAAAACTAGAAATATATACTTATTTTAAGTTCACAGTTAACATCTTACTTAAAGGTAAGAGACTGAAAACTTTCCCTGTAAGAACAGGAATAAGACAGGGGTTCCTGCTGCCACCAATGTCATTCAACAGTATACAGGAATTTCTAACAAGAGCAATTAGGCAACAAAAAGAAATAAACAGCATCCAAATTGGAGAGGAAGAAGTAAAACTTTAAGTATTTGCAGATGACATGATCCTATATAAAGTTCTGTAAAAGCTACAACAAAGCTAACAAACTTTTTTAAAAAAGCTAACAAAATTAAACAAATTTAGCAAAGTGGCAGGGTACAAGATTAAAAACACAAAAATCCAGTAGTACCTTTATAGACTAGCAAGAAACAGTATGAAGAGGAGTGTCAATGTCAGATTCAGGGTCCACTTGGCCAGGTGGTGGTGCCCAATTGTCTGGTCAGGCAAGCGAGGGCCTGCCTGTTGTTATGAAGACATTCCATGGACTTAAATCATGATCACAATGGCTGCATCCAAAGTGTCTTCTGCAATGAATGACGCTTAATCAATTCACTGGAAGGCTTTTAAGGAGGATTCAGAAGTGAAGGTCACTCTTCCTGCTTCAGCCAGCCAACCTCTCCTGAGAGTTCATTGAGGAGCTTCACTGGAGCTGCCAGCTTGAGGCCTACCCTACAGATCTTTGACTCTTACATCCCCATAAAGTTGTTCTGTGAGACACCTTTATAAACTTTATATTTACAGACACCTTTATAAATTTTATATTTTATATAAAATATTTTATATTTTATATTTAGAGATTCTGTTTCTCTAAAGAACCCTAGCTAATACAAGGAGATTTTTAAATTCCATTTATAATAGCAACTAAAAAATCAAATATCTAGGAATAAATCTAATCAAGAATGTAAAGGACCTGTACACAGAAAACTACAAACACTGCTAAAAGAAATCAAACACCACCTAAATAAAAAGAAAGACATTCTATGCCCATGCAACAGAAGACTAAATACTGTCTATGCAAGTCTATACAAAATGATTTACAGATTCAACACAACCCCAATCAAAATTCCAACAGCCTTCTTTGCAGAAATAGAAAAGTGAACAATCAAATTTATACGGAATGGTAAGGGGCCCTGAATACCTAAAACCATCTTGAAAAAGAAATACAGAATTGGAGGACTCATACTTCTGGATTTCAAAACTTTACTACACAGCCACAATAATCAAAGTTCCATGGTACTGACACAAGGACAGATATATAGACAAATGGAATCAAACGGAGAGTTTAGAAATCCACCCTCACATTTATGGCTAACTGACTTTGGATAAAGATGCCCAGTCCACTCTATTGGGAAAGAATGTTTTCTTCAAAAGATGATACTGGAGCAGTGTGGACAACCAAAGCTATAGGCTGAGCCCCCAGTCTTGGGGTTTGTCCATATGAAACTTAACCCCACAAAGGATAGATCAAGTCTACTTAAACTTTAGGCCTAAGAGTCACCCCCCAGAGAGCCTCTTTTGTTGCTCAGATGTGGCCTCTCTCTCCAGCCAACACAATAAGCAATCTCACCACCCTCCCCCTGTCTACGTGGTACATGACTCCCAGGGGTGTGGACCTTCCTGGCAACGTGGGACAGAAATCCTAGAGTGAGTTGAGACTCAGCATCAAGGGATTGAGAAAAACCCTAGAGTCCTGGCAACGTGGGACAGAAATCCTAGAGTGAGTTGAGACTCAGCATCAAGGGATTGAGAAAAACCCTAGAATGAGTTGAGACTTAGCATCAAGGGATTGAGAAAACCTTCTCGACCAAAAGGGGGAAGAGGGAAATGAGATAAAATGTCAACGGCTGAGAGATTCCAAACAGAGTTGAGAGGTTATCATGGAGGTTATTCTTATGCATTAAGTAGATATCATCTTGTTATTCAAGATGTAATGGAGAGGCTGGAGAGAACTGCCTGAAAATGTAGAGCTGTGTTCCAGTAGCCATGTTTCTTGAGGATGATTGAATAATGATATAGCTGTCACAATGTGACTGTGTGATTGTGAAAACCTTGTGTCTGATGTTCCTTTTATCTACCTTGTCAACAGACTAGTAGAACATATGTAATAAAAATAAATAATAGGGGAAACAAATGCTAAAATAAATTTAGTTTGAAATGCCAGTGATCAATGAAAGCAAGGGGTAAGGGGTATGGTAGGTATAATCTTTTTTTTTTCTTTCCCGTGTTCGTTTTATTTCTTTTTCTATTGTCTTTTTATTTCTTTTTCTGAATTAATGCAAATGTTCTAAGAAATGATGAATATGCAACTAAGTGATATTGTGAATTACTGATTATATATTTTGATATTCTATTTTGGTTTATTAATTTTTTAATTAATAAATTTAAAAAAAGATGGTACTGGACACCAATGTTCATAGTAGCACTATTCACAAATGCCAAGAGATGGGAACAATCCAGGTGCCCATCAACAGATGAGTAGATAAACAAAATGTGGTATATACATACGACGGAATATTATGCAGCATTTAGACAAAATGATGTCCTGAAACATGACAATGTGGATTAATCTTGAAGACATAATACTGAGTGAAATAAGTCAGACACAAAAGGACAGGTACTATATGATTATGTTATTATGACTTTGGTAAAGCTGCCAATGTTTTGGTGCAGCTAGAAGGAAAAATCTGAGATGAGGGAATGGTAGCCCACGACAAACTCTGGGACCTGTTCTGCAGCTGCTTGTTGAAGTGTGCTTTGAAAATTATTACTTTTTTTCTTTCTTTTCTTTGTAAAATATATTTTACAACAACAGCAAAAAAAAAAAAAGGTTAGAAATCTACAGACAGCTGTAGTAATATTAGATAAAACAAATTCCTGAAATAAAAAACTGGAAAATATTTAGTAACAGAGATCACTACTATAGCAAAGTTGATATCTATAATAACCTTTTACTTGATATTTTAAGAACACACCCAGTTTTGATAGTTAATCAAATGGTATTTTAGTGTTTAATATTTAGAATTAAAGAAACTCTAATATCTGTATTTACAGATTTTTTTTTGCTTCCTTGCTTTAATTTTAAATTGGTGTACAAAATATATTATACAAACAGGCTTTATGATGATTACTTAGACTTTTTCTTTAAATATGCCTATAGACAAGCTAAGATATCCATTTTAGGAGGTTAAGATTTCCATATGTTAATTGTAAAACTATTTGTATCTTCATATTTTCCTGAAATTAGGAAAATATTTAGTAACATAGGTCATTACTATAGCAATGCAGATATTTGTATGAATGTCCTACTTGGTATTTTGAGAATATTCACAGTTTTGACAGCGGATCAAATGGTATCTAAGTTAGCGTTCAATACACAGAATTTAAGAACTTTGCTATCTGAATTTGTAGATTTTTTTACTTTGTTACCTTAATTTTAAATTGGTTTATGAAATTTGCTTTTCATAAACCAATTTAAAGTTTAAAAAACAGTGTTTTACAATAATTATATGTATATTTTATTTAAATATGACTATGGTTAAGCTAAGATATCCATTTTTGGTGGTTCTAAACGTATTGTTCATTTTCTTAAATTAAAAAAAAAAAGATGGTGCTGGAAAAAAATGGATGTCCATATGCAAAATAACAAAAGTAGATTCCTACCACATATACAAAAAAAAAAATCAACTCAAAGATCGAACTATAAAGGCCAAAACTATAAAAGTCCTAAAGAGAATACAGGAAAGCATCTTCAGGACCCTTTCTAAGGCAATGATTTCAATTTTCAGTCAAAGCACAAGCAAAAAAAGAAAAATAGAGAAATAGAATCTCATTAAAATTAAACACTTTTCTGTAAAGGATTTTATCATGAACGCAAAGTGAGAACCAAGACAAAGGGAGAAAATATGTAGAAATTACACTTCCAACAAGGGTTTAATACTCAAAATGCAGAAAGAAATCCTATAATTATCATCAAAAAGACAAACAACCCAATTAAAAACTGGGCAAAAGACCTGAACAGACATTTCTCCAAAGCAAATATACAAATAGTCAAAAAGCAAATTAAAAGATGGTCAACATCACTGGTCATTATGGAAATGCAAATGAAGGCCACACTGTGATACCATTTCACATCTATTACAAAGGCTAATATTTTTAAAAGGAATTACAACTGTTAGAAAGGATGTCCAGAAATCAGAATACCTGTTCATACATGGGAAGGAACTCTAGAAGACAGTTTGGTGGTTCCTCAAAAAGTATGGAGTATCATATGATATGGAAATCAGTTATATATCATATAATCCAGCAATCAGTTATATATAAAAAGGAATTGAAACCAGGGACTCAAAAAGAGTTTTGCACACCTATGTTCATAATGGTACTATTCACAACTGCCAAAAGATAGAATCAACCTAAGTGACCCTCAACCGATGAATAAACGAAATGTAGTATACACATACAATGTAATATTATTCAGCCAAAAACAGGAATGAAGTTCTAATACATGCGTAGAGTTTGCAGCTGCTGTGTACCCCAGAAAAGGCCACGTTATTTCAATCCATTTTTGTGGGTGCAGACCCACACCCATTTCGTGGGACTTTTAGTTAGGTTGTTTCAACTGAGATGGGATCCACCAATTCAATGTGAATCTTAATCCTTTACTGAAGCTCTTTATGAGAGGATAAAAGGCAGAAATGACAAGAGGGAGAAAAAAACCCAGAGATGCAAGCAAGGACCCACAGGAACTGAAAGAGCCAGAACCTGAAAACAACAAAACCCAGGAAAGAAGGATCAGCAGATACTGGCCATATGCTTTCCTATGTGACAGAGGAACCTAGATGCCATCAATCTTTCTTCAGAAAAAATATCATCCTGCTGATGCCTTAACTGGGACATTTTCATGGCCTTAAAACTATAAATTTGTAAACTAATAAATCCTCATAGTAAAAGGCAACCCATTTCTGGTATATTGCATTCTGACAGCTTTAGCAAATCCAAACAACATGTGACAACATGGATGAATCCTTGCAGAGGTTAACTGAGATAAGGCAGACAAAAAGAACAAATATCACATGGCTCTCACCTTGCTGATTGCTGTCTTTTGAGAGAGACAGGAAACCCTTCCCTTGGGAAAAGAAGAGACACAGAACACTTCTGATTCAATTGTAGGCTAGCAAAATAGGACAACAGGATCTTACCACCTTGGTTCTTTCTGGACAGGCATTCACACCACTGCGGGGCCATTATCCTGACCCGACAGAAACAGAGGAGTCAGAAGGTTAAAAAAAAAACTTACCTTTGTCGGGCTGTGGGGAATAGGATGCCTAAGAGCACCATGTGCTGGAAAGGCATATGTAGTTTGGGAAGCTGCATTCCTGACCCTCTCTCCAGGACCCTTTGGAATGGGCCTTTACTCCCTGCATATGAACATGGCCCTGGTTTGGCTGGGAAATAGTGACAAACCAAGTACCCAAAGAGACCTTCAACATGACCTGAATCAACAAAATCTTAAGCAAAAGAGGGAAACCAACTTTCAAAACAATGTTATTAGGATAAGCAGATATCCAGAAACAAGTAAAAATTTATAAGGAACATTAAGAAACAAGAAGATACGGCCAAGTAAAACAATTAAAAAGCTGGAGAAGACACAGAATTTGGAACAAATCAAAGATGTTCGAACAAATCTCCTAAATAATTCCAATGGGATGGTTAAAGAAATGAAGGATATTAAGAGGACTCCAGGAGACCAAAAAGAATAATTTTAAAGAACACATAGAAAATCTTATGAAAATGAGGCACAACAAAAGTGAGAAGGAAGTGGCATAATATATTTAAAGATACTGAAAGAAAAACTCTCAGCCAGAAATTCTTTATCCAGAAAAGCTGTCTTTCAAAAGTGAGGGAGAATTTAAAATATTCACAAATAAACAAAAGCTAAGAGAGTCTGTAAACAAGGGACCTGCCCTGCAAGAAATACTAAAGGAAGGTCGGCAGGCTGAAAAAACAAAAAAAAAAAAAAAAGGAGAGAGAACCCTGGAGGAGAGTATAGAAATTACGATTATCCGTAAGGATAACTAAAAGGATAAAAAGAGAGAGAAATAATAGATCTGACAAATAAAAGCCTAAAGATAAAATGGATGAATAAGGATGGCTTTTACAATAACAATATTTAATGTTACTGGATAAAATTCTGAGTCAAGAAACAGCTTGTCAGAATGGATAAAAAAATATGATCCATCTATATGCTATTTACAAGAGACCCAAAGATACAAACAGGTTGAAAGTGAAAGGATAGGAAAAGATATTCCACTCAAGAAGTAACAAAAACACTCCGGGTAGTATGTTAGTTTCTTAAGCTGCCAGAACATAATATACCAGAAATGGAGTGGCCTTTAAAAAGTGAATTTAGTAAGTTACAAGTTTACAATTCTAGTGCTGAGAAAATATTCAAACAATGGCATCAACAAGAGGTTACTTTCACTCAAGAAAGGCTGATGCCGTCTGGAACAACTGTCACCTGGGAAGACACCTGGCTGACATATGCTGGTCTGTTGCTCCTGGGATCCGTTGGTTTCAGCCTCTGCTTCCAGCAGGGGTTCCTCACTTGGTGTCTGTGGGGCTTCATTTAGATCCTCTGGGACACACCCTGGGTTCTAGCTTGCTTAGCATCTCATGGGAAAGGACACGGCGATGTTTGCTGGACCTTGTATATCCAAACATGAGTCTCATGCTGGCTCTATCAACTCTGGAGGAACTGCTCTCCTTTTAAAGGACTCCAGTAAACTAATCAAGACCACCTTGAATGGGTGGAGTCACAGACCCATGTAATCAAAAGGTCACACCTACAACTGGGCATGTCACAACTCACCGGAGAAAATCAAATAAAAAACTTCCACCCTATAACAGAGAATGAAGATTAAAAGAAATGGCTGTCTGCATAAGACTGGATCAGGATTAAAACATGGCTTTTCCGGAGTATAAAATAGTTTCAAGCCAGCACAGGTAGCTACACTAGTATTAGGCAAAATAAACATTAAATGGAAAAATATTATGAGATAAAGAAAGATAGTATATATTAATGAAAGGGGCAATTCACCAAGAAGAAATAATATCATAAACATTTATGCATCTAATCAAGGTGTCCTAAAGTACATGAGGCAAACATTAGCAAAACTTAAGGAATAATAAACGACTCTACAATAATAATGGGAGATATCAAACACAGCACTCTCTTCAAATGACAGAACACCTAAACAGAGGATCAATAAGGAAATAAAGAATCTAAATAATATGATGAATAAACTTGACCTAACAGATATATATATAGATATCTATCTATCTATATATATAGAGAGAGATAGTATACATATTATACCTTAAAACAGCAGGATATACATTCTTCTCAAATGCTTATGGAACATTCTCCTGGATAGACCATATCCTGGGACATAAAGCAGGTCTTAATGCACTTTTGTTACATTTCTTCCCTTTTTTTTCATGGGTAGACACTGGGAATTGAACCCCGGTCTTCGGCATGGCAGGCTTTGAGAACTCTGCCACTGAGCCACTGTGGCCTGCCCCTTAATGTATTTTTAAAAGACTGAAAGAGTACAGAGCACTTTCTCTGATAATAATAGAATGAAGGTGGAAATCAATAATAACTGGGAATGAGAAATTTCACAAATATATGTAGGCTAAACAACATGCTCTTAATCAGTAGGTCAAAGAAGAAATGGCAAGAAGAATCAGTAAATGTCTCAAGATGAATGAAAATGAGAATACAACATATCAAAACTTATGGGATCCAAGTTCCAGTAAGATGGGGGAATAGGATAGGTTGAGTTCACACCTGCTCCAAGGAACAGCTAGAGAAGTTGACAGGAAGACAACTGGAACAGCGATTCCAGGTTGTTAGTGACTGGGAAGGGTCTTGTATACCACATAGGGAAGTCCTGGTAACAAAAGCTGAAGAATTAAGACACGGAGAACCTGAGACCATCCAGCTAGTGGAACAGCCTAACAAGCCCCTTTCAAAACAAAAGCTTGGAGTTCTCAGAAGTGCATGGACAGGGAGAAAGACAAGGAAGCAAGCCAAGGCATGTTCCTTGAAAGCGCTACCATCACATATACTGCTCCCACCGATTAGCCACCCCACAGCCCACGCACCCAAACCCCATCACCCACCCCCCTCCACTGTGCACCAAGTGCCCCTACCCTGCCCCCACCTCCTACTACTCATTCCTACCCCACACCCCTACCCCATGCATCGGCCTGCCTCAGACCAACAAACCTCTCCCACACAAGTAAATAATCTCACCCTGACCCTCCCGAGACCCAGGCACTGGGCCCAATCCCTTGACTCACACCTCCTCCTCCTTGGTCCATGCAGACAGTTGCCTGCACATCTGGGCTGCAGGCCTCACCTTCATATGGAGGACAGACCCACCCCAGCCCATACAGTCTTGCAACCCTGCCCCGCCACCCCTCAGTTCTGCATATTCGTAAATCATCTTCTGAGCTACACATCTGGGATATACCCACCCTCAGCCCATGGAGGTGCAACCCCACTCTGCTGCCCCTGATCTCTGCGCCCACAACAACAGGGCCTGCCCTCAAGACCCATGCATATCAGGGTCCCACTCCCTGACCTGCACACCCACACAGTCACATCCTCTCCACGGGGCGCCAACGTATCCATGCAGCAATCTCTTGACACCTGCACCCCACCCCTCTGCCCTGAACACATGCACACCCTTACCCCACCCCCAGGCACAAGCACCCTGCACCCACACCCTGGGAGATGTTCACGTATACATCTATGCTACACAGCCACCGCCCTGCACATGCATGCACCCCTGTCCCAACACACACACCTGCACAACCCTGCCAGGGTCCCGCCCGCCAGACACTATGCACCCCTGACCCACATTCCATAAGCCCTACAAACTGTGTCCCACCCTTACAAACTCACCATCGTGCATCTGCACAGACCCCCATCCACCTCCCATCAGGCCCTACCACTATGTCCCCCATGCTGCACCCTGCTCTTGCACTCTAAGGCCTGCCTGAGCTGCAGCCCGACCCACAGCCCATTCACAGAACCTCCATGCCATGGTCAGCTTCATGTGTCAACTTGACCAAGTGGTGGTACCTGTTTGTTTGGTTGAGCAAGTGCTGGCCTGTCTGTTGCAATGAGGACATTCCATAGGACATTCCATAAAATTAGATCATGATCACATCAGCTGCATCCACAGCTGATTCCATTTGTAATCATCAGCCAAGGGGAGTGTCTTCTGCAATGAGTGATGCTCAATCTAATCACTGGAAGCCTTTTAAGGAGGATTCAGAAGAGAGAGGCTCTCTTCTGCTTCGGCCAGCAAGCCTCTCAGGTGTAGTTCGTCCAGAACCTCCATCGGAATCATCAGCTTCACAGCCTGCCCTGCGGATTTTGGACTCTGCGTTCCCGCGGTCACATGAGACACTTTTATAAATTTTATATTTGCGAGTATTCTCTGCTGATCCTATTTCTCTAGAGAACCCTAACTAATACACTCCACAACCCTGTGCCCCACACCCCACATTCACAAGCACTAACTCAGCTTCCCCGACCTGTGCCTATATCTCTGCCACAAACTGTCATTGCAACATTGTGTCCACCCCCATGCCCCCTGCATCCTGCTCCACAACCATCCCACAAATACAAAGCTTTAGACTACTGAAGGAAATCAATTTCCAAAGTAACCCTATCAAGATATTTACTTGCCTTGAAGGCAACAACAGAAGATCACTAAGCATATCAAGATGCAGACACCCAGATATAGCTTAGCCTAATGACCAAATTAAAACACCAGAGAGACAGACTTTGGCACAACTAAAGAAAGAAATTCAAATACCTCTACTAAATAAAACCAATGGGTTAGTTAATTATATAAAGGAGATCAAGAAGACATTAGAAGAGCATAAAGACAAATTTTTAAAATTAAATAGAGAAATAGCAGATCTCACAGACATTGAAGAGGTCATAGATCAAATAAAAAATATACTAGATATACAAAACAGCAGATACGAAGAGGCAGAAGAAAGAATAACCAAACTAGACAACAGGATAACTGATTTCAAACACACAAAAGAACAAATGACAAAAAAAGATGGAAAAATTTGAATTGGCTTTCAGAGAAATGATGGACAAAACAAGTGCACAAATATAAGAATCATCGGTGTCCCAGACAGAGAAGAGAAGGGGAAAAGGCTAGGAAGATTAGTAGAGAATATAATGGGGGAAAACTTCCCATCTCTAACACAAGACATAAATATGCAGATAAAAGAATCCCAACAAACTCCAAATAGAATAAATCCAAATAGGCATATTTAAAGAATTATACACCTCCTCTTGGCTTCTCTTGGGGCATTTTCCTTCTTTGTCTCCAAATTACTCTGAGCTGTGAGGTCTCTGTGTCTTCTCTTAAAGAACTCCAGTAACAGATTATGGCTCATCTTAAATTAGGTGGGTGACAGCTCCATGGATGCAACCTAATCAAAAGGCACCCCACACACACAAACATTAGGTCTGCACCAACAAGGATAGATTAGAAGAACATGGCTTTTCTGGGGTATATAACAGTTTCAGCACAAATACTTTGAAAATATTTTCTCCAAGACTGCAGACTTTCTTTCATTCTCTTAACAATGTCTTTCACGGTGAGAAGTTGTAAATTTTAATGAAATCCTACCTATAAAATTTCTTTACTCATGGATCATGCATTGGTTGCTATATCTAAGATGTCATCATCAAACTGTAGATTCCTAGATTTTCTTATATGTTTTATTCTGTAAGTTTTAAAGCCTGCATTTTAGTTTTAAGTGTATGATTCATTTTCAGCTAATTTTCTGTGAAATGTGTAGAGTCTGTGTCTAAGTTCCTTTTTGTTTTGCTAGTGTGTGCCATTTTCAGGAGTATTTGTGGCAAAAGCCATATTTCCTTCGTTGAATTGCCCTTGCCCCTTTGTTAGAGATCAGCGGACTGCATTTTTGTGGGTCTATTTCTGGGGCCTCTAACATTAGTCTATGTGTCTATTTCAGTAATACAATATTCTTTGATTATTGTGTTTTACAGTAAGTCTTGAAATTAGTTAGCATTACTCCAGCAACTTTGTTCTTGATATTGTTCTGCCTATATAGGTCTTTTGCATTTTCAAATAAGTTTAGAATGAACTGGTTAACATCGATAAAATTACTTGCTGGTATTTGGAAAGGGACTGAGGTGAATGTATAGATTAGGTTGGGAAGAAACATATCTTTAACAATATTGAGTCTCTCTATGAATGAAGATGGATTACCTTTATTTATATATTTGGCACTTTTTATTGTAATAACATATACAAATCAAAATTTCTTATTTTTTTCGTTTTCAAGTGTAGAGCTTGGTAATACTGGTAACATTTAAAATATCATATTACTGTCACCAATATTCATTACCCCAACTTTTTTATCACATGGTACAAAATGACTGGTCAAAGTGTTTGTTCAATAAAATAAAGTCTAAGAGAATTTTAAAAGGAAAAAAAAAGACTTATACACCTCTTTTTTGTGGCACCTCAGAGGCGGTCAGCTGCCTCTGCATGAAGTTGAACATCTCCTTCCCAGCTGTCTGCCAGAAGCTCACTGAAGTGCACAATGAACACAAATATTTACCTTTTATGAGAAGCAAATGGCCGCAGAAGTTGTTGTTGATGCTCTGGGTGAAGAGTGGAAGGGTAATGTTGTCCCAGACAGTGGATGAAACAACAAACAAGGTTTCCCCATGAAGCAGGGTGTCTTGACCCATGGCCATGTCCACCTTTTGCTGAGTAAGGGGCATTCCTGTTATAACCAAGGAGAACTAGAGAAAGAAAGTGCAAATCTGTTCAGGGTTGCATTGTGGATGCCAATCTGAGTATTCTCAACTTGGTTATTGTAAAAAAAAAAAAGAGAGAAGGAAATTCCTGGACTGATATCACCTGGGGCCCAAAAGAGCCAGCAGAGTCTGCAAACTTTTCAATCTCTCTAAAGAAGATGAAGTCAGCCAGCATGTTGCAAGAAAGTCAGTGAACAAAGAAGGTAAGAAACAAAAGAAGGACCAGGGTGCCCAAAATTCAGCATCTTTAGTCACTCTACTACATGTGTCCTGCAACATAAATGTCAGTGTATTGCCCTGAAGAAACAGCGTACTAAGAAAAATAAGGAAGAGGATGCAGAATATGCTAAAATTTTGTTCAATAGGATGGAGGCCAAAGAAAAATGCCAGGAACAGATTGCCAAGATATAGAGGCTGTCCTCTCTGAGAGCTTCTACCTCTAAGTCTGAGTTCAGTCAAAAATCAGATTTTCTGAGAGTTACAAATAAGATCAGAGATTTTAAAAAATGAAGAAGAATTATACATCACAACCAAGTAGGATTTATGCCAGCAATGCAAGGATGGTTCAAAGGAAGAAAATCAATTAATATAATACACCATATTAACAAATTGAAAGGGAAAAATCACATGGTCATCTCAACTGATGCTGAAAAAGCATTCAACAAAATTCAACATCCTTTTCTGATAAAAAATACTTCACAATGTAGGGATCAAAGGTAACTTCCTCAATATGACAAAGGACATATTTGTGAAAACCCAAAGCCAGCATTGTACTCAATGGTGAGAGGCTGAAAGCTTTCCCTCTAATTCAGAAACAAGACAAGGATGCCATCTGTCACCACTATTATTCAACATTGTACTAGAAGTTTTAGCAAGAGGCAATCAGGCAGGAAAAAGAAGTAAAAGGCATCCAAATTGGAAAGGAAAAAGTAAAACATTCATTATTTGCAGAAGACATGATACTATACTTGGAAAATCCTCAGAAATCGACAGCAAACTTATTTGAACTAATAAATTCAGCAAGGTGACAGGTTATAAAATTAATGTGCAAAAAGCAGCAATGTTTCTATACAAATGACCTAACTGAGGTGTCAATTAAGGGGAAAATTCCATTCAAAATAGCAACTAAAACAATCAAGTATCTAGGAATGAACTTAACAAGGGATATAACGTTGCTAAAAGAAATCAAAGAAGATCTAAATAGGTGGAAAGACGTTCCAGGTTCATAGGTAGGAAATTTACATGTAGTTCATATGTCAATTCTACACAAATTGATCTAAAGATTAAATACAGTAGCAATCAAAATTCCAACAAAGTTTTAAAGACTTGGAAAAGTTAGTTACCAAATTCATCTGGAAGGGAAAGAGATCCCAAACAGCTAAAAGTATCATAAAAAAGAAGAACAAAAAGGGAGGATTAACACTCCCTGATTTTAAAATTTAATATAAAGCCACAGTGGTCAAAACAGCATAGTACTGGCACAAAGAAAAAAGTACTGACCAATGGAATGTAATAGAGAGTGCAGAAATAGTCCAGCAAATCTCTGGTAAACCGATCTTTGACAAGACCCCAAATCCACTGAACTGGGACAAAATTGTTGTTTCAATAAATGGGCATGGGAGAAATGGATATCAACAGCGAGAAGAATGAAATAAGACCCTTACCTTATACCCTATGAAAAAATTTAACTCAAAATGTATCAAACAAATATAAGAACCAGTACCATAACGCTTCTAAAAGAAAAGGTAGGGAAACATCTTCAAGACCTAGTAATAGGAGGTCGCTTCCTAAACTTTACACCCAAAGCACAAACAATAAAAGAAAAACTGATGAATGGGAACTCCTCAAAATCAAATGCTTTTGTGCCTCAAAAGACATTGCCAAAAAGGTGAAGAAGCAACCAATTCAATGGGAGAAAATTTTTGGAAATCACACATTGGATAAAGGTTTGGCATACTGTATACATAAAGAAATCATACAACACAACAACAAAAGAACAAGCAAACCAATTATAAGTGGGCTAAAGATACGAATAGATATTTTCTGAAGAGCAAATACAGAAGGCTAAAAAACACATGAAGAGATGATCATTATCATTAGTTATAAGGGAAATGCAGATCAAGACTACAATGAGATACCAGCTCACACCCATAAGAACAGCTGCTATTAAACAAACAGGAAACTACACATTTTGAAGAGGCTGTGGAGAAATTGGGACACTTATGCACTGCTTGTGGGAATGTATAATGGTACAGCTGCTGTAGAAGACAGTCTGGCGATTCCTCAGAAAATTAAATATATTATATTGCCCCAGCAATACCAATACCTGGTATATACCCAGAAGAGCTGTAAGGAGTGACATAAACAGAGATTTGCACACTGATGTTCACAGCAACATTATTCACAATTGGCAAAAGATGGAAACAATCCAAGTGCCCATCAACAAAATGTGGTACATACATACAATGGAATATTATGCAGCAGTAAGACAAAATGACATTCTGAAACACATGACAAAATGGATGAACCTTGAGGACATAATGCTGAGTGAAATAAGCCAGACACAAAAGGATACAGATTTTATGATTCCACTTTTATGATTATGCTATCGGTAAAATCAGAGGCTTATAATACAGAATACAGGAGACCTAGATATACACAGAAGCTTGAGATGGGTGAATGGTGAGCTAATGAGGTAGAACTTAATTGTAAGGGAATAGATAGACATGAAGGCAGTTCACCAGTGGGTCTATAAGTAATATTACCATGTTGAAAGTGAACATGATTGAAAGGGGGTGTATAGACTTCATGTGTCCTACCAATTAACACTACAAATATAAATAACTTCTTATACGAACTACTGCAAAGGTATTAATTTGTACAAAGAGGGTATAATTTCTGGGGATAGTGGGAAAATGCTATTGCATGCTATGGACTACATTTAACAGGTAAAAATGAACTGGACTGCAGCAATAACAGGGGTACATAATAGGGGAAGAGACAAGAGATAGGGGGAGGTTTGGGTTTTCTATTTGGTAAGGGTGTGTTTATTGGCTATCTTTCTCATAATAATGAAATTATCTAAAATTGAGTGGTGATGGACTACTGACTTTGGACAATATACATGAGGCCCGGTAGATGGAGGTGGCTGAAAGATACACTGACTGAGAAGTAGACTGGTGAACAATGGCGTATGCACATAATCGAACACTGTGCTGCTACAAAAAGAATCAAAGTTATAAGGCATGAAACGACATGAATGAACCTGTGGGATATTTGGTGAGGCAAAATAATCCAGAAACTAAAGAGCAAATATTGTATGATCTCATTTAGAAAACACAAGAAAACTTGGGCCAAGACTGTATAGGCTCTTATAGCATTCACATTTAGGCCAGGGCAGTAGTTATTATTTCTGGATTGTGAGGGGCTGCTTTATACATGTATAACCTGGTACTTAGAGATAAGAACAAAGCCAACCAGGTCAGGAATAATGTAATTCAGAACACAGGGTTAAGGAAGATATTGCCTGTATTTTACAACTTCACCTACTCTTTGAGACCAAAGAAAGAAAGATTTATTTTGTCCAAAACCTAAATTTTCTGTAGCACATAATCTAACTCAACCTGTCTGGATGGATCATTTAAACAATTCAAATGCAGTTAGCCCAGAATAAGAACGAGAATCTTTAATCCTGTAGAGCTTATTGTAATGCCTGGATACATCCTAGAGTATATCAAGCAGATAATCAAAAATTATTGGCAAAATCCCTTGAGGGATGGGAGAAAATATATAGAACTATTAAACTTTACCATCGGGGAAACCCTGGATACTGTATCAAGCATAAGGGACACCCAAATCAATTGGCCAAGCCCTTGATCACGAGGCTTACTCTTGTGAAGCTTGTGTATGTAGCAGAGCTTAGCCTACCTATAGGTATGCCTAGGAGTCACCCCCGGAGGACTGCTTTTGTTGCTCAAATGTGGCTCTTCTCTCTCTCTAAGCCCAACTCTGCAAGTGAAACCATTGCCCTCCCTCTGTGTGGGACATGACATCCAGGGATGAGTCTCCCTGGTGGCATGGGAGATGACTCCCAGGGGTGAGCCTGGCCCTGGCACCGTGGGATCAACAATCCATCCTGACCAAAAGGGATAAAAGAAAAGTAACAAATAAGGTATCAATGGCTGAGAGAGTTCAAAGAGGGCTGAGAGAGTTCAAAGAGAGCTGAGAAGCAACTCTGGAGGCCACTCTTACACAAGCTTCTGTTAGACACTCTACTTACCGTAACTTACCAAACCTCAAACAAAACCATTTCTGTCAATCCTAAAGAATACCTAGGGCATTATATAAGATTCTACAAAGGTTCTTCCATGCAATAGAATAACTTTCTAGAAACCTACAACCTCCAGATGAGTCCCTGAACCGGATAAGTCCTGAAATGCAAAGGGGCCAGCCCTTCCAGAACAGCAACTAGTTCCAACCCCTATCACATATTATTGACAGTCCCTTCCAACATGAAAGAGTTAGAATGGGCATAGCCCAAATACCTCTAAAGAGTGGGAGAAAGGTCAAAGGTAATGGTGAAGATATACAGAGAAGGTAGAGTTTAACAAATGAGTATGAGTGCTGAATCATTATACTGATAATTCTTTTAGTTTCCATCTGAGAGCAACTAGAAATAGAAATCTAAAATTGTGGAACGGTAACCCATACCAAACTCTTAAAATCTGTTCTATAACTAACTGTTGCGTTGTACTTTGAAATTTATTACTTTTTTGTGTATATGTTATTTATCACCAAAAAAAAAAAGAAGAAAAAAAGGAGGAGGAGTATATACAGAGAAGATAGGATTTAACAAAATGAGTATCATTGCTGAAATATTATATTGATATTTGTTTTGGTCTCCAGTGTCTTGGAGCAGCTAGAAGAAAAAATGAAAAAACATGGAACTGTAACCCATACCAAACTTTAAAATCTGTTCTATAAGTACCTGCTAAAATGTACTTGGAAATTTACTGTTTTTTTTCTGTATATATATATGTTATTATTTCATAATTAAAAAAAAAAGAATAGTAATATTTGATCCTTATATATTTTGAAGAATGTACCTATGAAACCACCTGGACCTGGAATTTTCTTTGTGAGGAAGTTTTAAATTAAGGAATAAATTTATTGCATAATTTAATTTAACAAACACTATCTAGACTTTGTTTTCTTCTTGTATCAGTTTTGACATGTCATGTTTTTTAAGAAATATGTCCATTTCATCTAGATTGTAAATTCTATTTAGTTACAACTTTTTCATTTTATTATCTCATTGACTTCTAAATGTTTGTAGAATTTGTACCAATGTGCTTTTTCATTTCTGATACCGGTATGTTTTTTGTTTTTTGTTTTTTTTTTACAGTTCCCCCAATGAACAGTCTTGCTACAGATTCTTTATTTTTCAAAATGTTCATTCCCACTCCCACACACAAAAAAACTTTGAGATTCTCTCTTCACACGTGATTTTTATTTCTTTTATTTCTCCTCTTAATTTTATTTTCTTCCTTCCATCATCTGAAGGATCATTTGTTCTTTTTATAGCTTCTCAAATTGGAAGCTTAGATTATTTTCTAAGTATCTTTAAAGCTATCAATTATCCTTTAAGAACTGTAACAGTCATATAGAAATCAGCATTTACTTTAAAATTATATATTCTAATTTCCATCACAAGTTCTTCATTGATCCATAGATCATGTAATCTCTATCTCCAAACAATTAGGGATTTTCTAGTTATCTTTTAGCCACTGATATTAAGGTTATTGCCACTGTGGCCCAAAAACATAATTTATATAAATTCAATCCTTCAAATTCTATTGAAACTTTTTAATGTCTAGTTAGGTAAATGTTATATGCACATTTTAGAAGAATGTATATTCTACAGCTGTTTGAGATAGCAGTCTACAAATATCAACTAGATGACATAAGTTAATAATAATGTTATTCAACTCTTCCATATTCTTTCACAATTTTTGCCTGCTTTATCAATTACTGAAAAAGAAGTACAAAAATCTTCAAAACTGTGAATTTGTACATATGTTTTTTTATTTTACTTGTCAACTTGCTTTATATATTTTAGACTCTGATCAGACGCATACAAATTTAGGATTACTTTCTGTTAAACTCTATCCTTTATCATTACAAAATGTCCCTCTTTATATTAGTAATAATTCTTGCTTTGAAGTCTACTTTACCCAATATTAATTTAACCATATCTGCTTTCTTTTAGTCTTTGTATGATATGTCTTTTCTATCCTTTTGCTTCAGCCTATCTATAATCAAAATGAGTGTGTAGTAAACAGAATATAGTTAGGCATTTCTTTTTAATCCAAGAAATAATCTTTGCCTTATATTTAATGAAATTATTCTTATGGTTTAGCTTGCTACTTGCTTTTTTGTCTCACAGATTGTCTGTCTTCATGGTTCTTTTTGTTCCTCTTCCTTTGCATTAATCAAGTTTGTTTTATCATCTCTACCTTAGTTTACTGGAGCTACTATTAACAAAGTATCACAAATTGGATAGCTTAAACAATAGCAACTTGTCTCATTCTGAGGCTAGAAATTCCAAATTAAGGTGCAGACACTGCCATGCTTCCTCTGTAGTCTGGAGGGTTCTAGTGGTGGCTTACCAGCAATCTATGGCACAACTCAGTATCTCCTTCTATCATATGGCCATCTTCTTTCTGTCTGTCTCTTACTGATTGTGTACAAATTTCCTCTCCTTATAAGGACACTATCATATTCAATTAGGGCCCACCCTTATCTCATTTGGCCTCATCTTAATTAATAATGTTTAATTAATAATTAATAAAAATATCCTATTTCCAAATAAGATAACATTCATGAGACTAGGGGTTAAGACTTGAACTTACCTTTTCTGGGTAACAATTCCTTTTATCTTTTCTATTAACTTTCTAGTTATATATTCTTTTCTTTTTTAATGGTTACCTCAAAGATCACAATTTCCATATTTGACTTTTTAAAATCTACCTTACATTAGAACTTTGACCACTTTCCAAGCAATACTAGAAACTTTCAAGAGATTAATTTCATTTACACTTCCCCCTACTATTTGTGCTATTGTCGTGTATTTTTTCCCTTTTGGTGTGTGGTATTAAAGTTCTGTCTTTTTTTTTAATTAGATAAATTGTGGGTTACAAACAATCATGCATAAAATACAGAATTTCCGTAAGACTGGATTGGTGTGGAACATCTGTTACAACTGAACAAAGCACATTTTATAACTGTACTATTAGGGGTTAAACTTAGGGTTAAATCATGGGCTATAGTTAACACTGTTTTTGTTATGCAGTTCCATTTATTTTTTTAAATTTTTATTTTAGTATCATATATACAACCTAAAATTTCCCCCTTTCAATCATGTTGTTGGTCATTTTACTTATACGCATATTTTACAACTGACAGCACATTTTCATTATTCTCTTTTTTAAATCTCAATAATCATTTGTAGTTGCCCAACACATTTATTCTTTCTAATACTCTTCATTCCTTCTTTTTAATTCTTCCATCTGAGGGTATGCTTCATCAATCTATGTAACTCTCACTAGAAGTTACTATTGTGCAGACCTGCTGGCAACAAATGTTCTCAGATTCTCATTAGCCAAAAAAAAAAAAGGCTTTATTATACATACATTTCTAGACTATTTTTGTTGAATATAAGTTGTCACTAACTATAACTGTGAGTGTTCAGTTCACAGAATATACAAATTTTTCTTTCTCTATATCCTTGTGGCTTTACCTGTTTTGTAGGAAGAGAAGGGAAAGAATAAGAAGTATGCTGTGTCCAGATCAGAATACATTCAGTTGTATTCTGACTATTTCTCAAAACAAAATTCATCTTTAAGGTATACCAGTCATTCACTCATAACTATCATCTCCAAATCTACCTTTCTAAGCACTGATCCTGGGGCTGGCATTTGTAAACTTTGCTTTATAGTTTCCTTCCTCAGTTCAGGGAAGTAGAGGGATACTGGAAAAAAGGAGGTAAGCAGGAGGTGTTCCTTGCTGTTCCTGTGAACAATTGTATAGCAGCAATAATTGATTCCAGCCTCCAGATACTTTGGGCATTTCCAGTAACAGCCCAACTGCCCTTCCTCATAGATACCCACAGATGTCATATGATGCCCCCTTCTCAGATGTCTGAGCTTCAGTATATCAATATTAATCCACCAAGCTTCTGGAGTCTGGTATCCACAACGCACACCTTTTATATGCCCAGCAATAAGGGTACAGGCTGCTTTCTACAGTTATCTCTGGGTTATATCAGTATTTCCTCTTCTACTCTTTCATTCCCTGAATGTGTGTGTAAACAATTCCCTACATAAAATTCCACCTCTTAAAATGACTCATATAATTTCTATTTTTCTGGCTGAATCCTAACTAACCAGGAAGGTTATTCAGATGCTTACTCACCCTCTGGTCAAAAACCTATATCTAAAATTGGGTAGATTGAAATTCTAGTGGTCAATGAGAAGGAAGGCTAAGGAGTATGGGATGTATGAGTTTTTTCTTTTTTCTTTTTAATTCTTTCTCTGAAGTGATGCAAATGCTCTAAAAATGATCATGTTGATTAATGCACAACTATGTGATGATATTGTAAGCCACTAACTGTATACTGTGAATGGATTGTATGTATGTGAAGATTTGTCAATAAAAATATTTTTTTAACTTTTTTTATTATATAATATAACATACAAAGCAAAACAAAGAAAGAGAAAAGCAATAATTTTCAGAGCACTCTTCAGTAAGTAGTTTCAGGACAGATCCCAGAGCTTTGTCCTGGGCTATCACAATGTCCTCTCAGATTTTTCCTTCTAGCTGCTTCAGAATATAAGAAGTTAGAAGGAATATTTTATTATCATGATAACAGACTTTTTTCCTAGCTTTTTGTGAAAAATAATATGTATACAAAAAAGCAATAAATTTCAAAGCACAGCACAACAATTAAGCTGTAGAAAAGATTTCAGAGTTTGGTATGGGTCACAATTTCACAACTTTAGGTTTTTATTTCTAGCTGCTCTAAGATACTGGAGACTAAAAGAAATAATAATTTAATGATTCAGCAATCATACTCATTTGTTAAATCCTACCTTCTCTGTATAACTCCACCATCACCTTTGATCTTTCTATCACACCCTTTAGGGATGTTTGGGCTATATCCATTCCAGCTTTTTCATGTTGGAAGGGGATGCCAGTAATATGGGATAGGAAGATGGAACTAGCTGATGTTGTTCTCAAGAAACCAGGCCCTCCATGTTTATCTGGTCCAGGGACCCATCTGGAGGTTGTAGGTTTCTGGAAAGTTACTCTAGTGTCAATAAAAATATTTAAAAAAAAAAAGATTTCTAGAACAAAAAAGTTATCTAATTTGAAAATTATACAGTACCTTAAAATCTATATTTTTAAATGATGGATTAAAAATAATAAAATCACAATTTTATTACAATACATATTTATTATAAAAAGACAGAACAGTAAAAAAAAGTTGTGTTAAATATCATTCATGTTGCCAATCCCACGTTACCAACTCGTACAAAAACAATAAATGCTAACATTTTGATAATTTTACTTCTTGTCTATGCAGAGATTGTTTCTGTTTTTCAAATTTGTGGTCATACTTATATGCTCATTTTATATACTTCTAACCATATGATATATCTTTAATGTTTTTTCTTTTCCTAATTGTCAAAAAAAAAATGTTTTAAGTCTCCCTCACTTTGACATAGAAATAAAATAAAAGATTTATCTCTAACGTCCAGGTAATAACTATTCTCAAAATAGTATGTCATTTAAAAAAAAAATACTACATACATAATTCTGTTTTCATAAAATTCAAACTCAGATTACTTCTCTGGTATATAAAAAAAGAAATTAAAGTTGTCATTATTTTAAGAAAAAATTTTGTCTGCAGAATTGTACATGACAATGCATGCATATATTTTCCACAAAATAGGGTCAACAGCATATTCTATATATTCGAACAAAGAGAGGGAAAAAAGCCTTCTTCTGCAACCAATAAAAATTGCAAATAAATTTTAGAAAGGTCAACTACTTACCCTCTATTACTGACAATTGCCTTTTTCAAGTGAATGTAATTTGCAGGAAAGATCCCCTGAAAAGGAGAAAAGATTTTCCATCAGAAAAAATGAACTGTGATTAACATCTCATATATACTAAAATAGCAGACAGATTTCAGCTTGGAAATACTCTATCAATAACATATTAGATCTCTTTAATGAAGCAATAATTTGCACATTGATTAAAATGCAGAACTGTACAAAGTATATTTGGCAATAATTCTGATGTAGCTTATAATCGGAGCCTAAATTCAGGAGAAAACTGTGATCTTACAGCAATTTCAAATAAAAAAAGAAGTTACAGATTGAAGGTGTTCCATAAAATCATTTTCAGGAAATAGTTTATATACATACCTTGCATGTACCTCTAAAACCAACACTGTCATCTAACCAACAACTTACAAATTACCCAGATTTGAGGCAGAGGAACAATTCTCAGACTCTGGCTAACATTTGGAGTCACAGAAAGGAATAAATTTGGGAGCTTCTAAAATTATTTTTTCCTTTATTTTCTGTACATGGTTTCCACATTTACAATTGCTATAATTTTATTTAAATTCTTAAAGCTCAAGAAGTGTATTTTTTCACAACCAATTCAGTTTTCTAATCACTGTTCTGCTGATGTATGAAATTTTCTTTCAAATAAAACATGAATGGCTTATTTTTATACTCTATCGTCAACACCACCAACACTAAAAACTATTTATGCCACATAAGACCATTTAATAGATGAACTACAGTAATGTATTATATATATCGGCTTGCAATAAAGTATAACCTGTAATAACACAGAACCCTGATATGGGGAACAGGGATTTAAAATAAGATAAAACAATTAACTGTATGCAACTATATCTAAGTGATGGCTATTAGTTATATGTGAAGAAATAATTTAAAATAAAAACTTAAACACTGGATTGGCATACACTTTAGAGAAGACAGAGGAGACATACTTTTCCATATTCCTCTGGCTACCACAATTCGAATCTCTGGACATTATATATTAAACTAAAATAAGAAGAATGTAAAAGGCAGAGAGAAGAATACAGACCAACTGTAGGCCTTGACACATGAGAAATGACACAGTAGTGAGTTTCCTAGACTTTCTTGTTGCCTTATATGTCCCAGCATTGAAGATGAAGAAGTTAGAAACCTAGAAATACCAACAGGGACAAATAAAAGTAAAAAAAAAAAAAAAAATACTAAACTTGTTCTCTCTAGCCAAAACACCAGGAAAGGGAGGAGCCTAGTAAGACAGAAAAACGTTTACAATAGCCACTATATCGCAGCCAAACACCACAGAAATAAAACTGTGGCCTGTACCCACTTACGCAAACAAGGTTGGCTTAAAAACCTAGACTTCTACCCTCATCAGACTGTAACCAGGCAGCCATTATCTCCCATCAGGTTGGCACCAGAGCATACCGATTACATAGGTGAAGACTTTCTGCCCCAATGGGCAATTATTGTAGTGCGAAAACCAGGATTGAGGCCGCAGGCCTCCAGGAACGTTCCGCAAAATTAGAGCAGGCTGAGACTAAGGGTCCGCAGTTTTGGGAAGCAAGTGATTTATTAGCTCATGCGCAGGGGGCTCAGCCGAGTCACCTCGAAAGTCTGAGCCCCGAACAAATGGCAACCTTAGCTTTTATAGACTGTACAACATGTTAAAGACAAGGTAAACAATTGGCAGATTTAAGTTGAGAATGGGCCAGGGCTTATAGACTGTAGGACATGTTAAACAATTGGCGGATTTAAGTTGAGAATGGCCCAGAGCTGAACCATTGAGGAGCCCCCACCCCAGGAATATCTTATCTTGCCTATGTGCATTTTCATCAGTTCCTGAAGACTAGGGGAGGGGGTTTCAGGATTTTCCACAGACAGCACAGCTAAATCAGAAAGAGGGGGAGGCCTGCCTGCTATATTATGAGTACATACCTCCTGGAATCCAACTTCTGCACCCACCCAGCAATGTCAGTGGAGACTACCTGAGATAATGAACTTCCACCCTGATGGGGTATTAACAAGACACCTCTCCATAACCCGCTGTGGTGGGGTTAGACGAGGCCTAGTGGAGAGGTGGGACTTTTACCACCATCCAGGATAAGCCACCACTTTCTTCTTGATGTTAATGGAAGCACGCTGGGATCAGTGAGCAGGCATTCCAAAGCCTTCCATTCAAGGAGGAATCAATGGAGGTCTAGTGAAGATCTTGAATTCTACTGCCTCCTGTCTGTGTGTCAATGGAGGCTGAGTGTGAAACCAGGAATTCTAACCCCCACTTGGCAATAATGAGACAGCAGTCCATCTTCCCCTGCTGTAGTTTTGTCAAAACCAGCTAAAACAAAAGGTTTAAATAAGATCCATTTTTCATAGCATAATACCCAAAATGTTTAGGTTTCAAATGAGTAATTCTCATCATACCAAACCATGAAGGTCTAAAACTGCATGGGAAAAAAAAGTCAATGGATACCAACAAACAAGAGGACAAAGGTGGTACAATTACCTGACAAATATTTTAAAGCCAGACATCCTTAAAAAGCTTCAGAAAGGAATTATGCACATTCTTCAAACAAATAAAAAACAGAAAGTCTCAGCAAAAAAGTAGAAGCCATAGAGAAGAACTAAATGGAAAATTCAGAACTAAAAAATACTACTGAAAGAAAGAAATTCAATGCATGCACTCAACAGCAGAATGGAGGGGAAAGAGGAAAGAATCAATAACCTGGAAGACATAACATTAAAAATGACCCAATCTAAAAAAATAAAGACCATAAGAAATTACATTTTAAAAGACAAACAGAGCCTCAGGGAACCATGGGACTAAAACAACAAAAATTAAAACAAACAAAAACTAAGATTTGTGTCATTAGAGTCCAAGAAGAAAGAGAGCAGGTCTGAAAATGTCGACCAAAAAAAAAAAAAAGATCAAAAGCTTACCAAATTTGGTTAAAAGAAATAAACTTACAGATTCAAGGAGCTGAGCTAATCTCAAACATGGCAATTAAAAAAAAAAAACATACATCAAATCACATAGTTAAACTTCTGAACACAAAATACAAAGAAAAAATACTTAAAGTATCAAGGGCGAGATAACATATTACCTACAGGGTAAAAGCAATTTTAATGGAAGATTTCTCATCAAAACCAGAGAGGACTGCAGCACTATTCACAACAGTCAAAAGACAGAAACAACCCAAATGTCCATCAACTGCATGAATACATTAACAAAAAGTGGTATAGCCATACAATGGAGTATTCTTCAGCCATACAAAGAAAGAAGTACTGATAAGCGTTACAACATGGATGAACCTTGAAAATATTAATGCAAAATGAAAGAAACAAGACATAAAATGTCACATATTCTGATTCTACTTATATGAAATATCCTGATTAAGCAAACCCAAGGAGACAGAAAACAGATTAGTAGTTGTCAAATGCTAGGGGAAAGGTAGAACAGAGGTGCCTGCTAAATAGGTACAGGGTTTCCTTTTAGGATGATGAAAATATGTTGAAACTACATAGTGGGGAAGGATTGCATAAAACTGTGAATATACTAAATGTCACTAATGGTAAATTTTATTTTATGTGTACTTTACCACAATGAAATTTATTTAATCCAGAGGTGACAGAAAGAAGAGACACAACCTTTTTGCAAGTGCTGAAAAACAAGGAATGTTAACTCAGAATTCCACAACCAACAAAAATATCCTTCAGGAATGAAAAGGAAAACAACACATTTTCAAATGAAGGAAAACTAAGAAAATTTGCTACCATTAGATCTATCTTCAAAGAACACCTAAAGAAATACACTAAAGGGAAAGGAAACAAGAGAAGAATGAAGCTTGGAACATCAAGGAAGAGAAAACATGGTAAGTAAATCATGGTAAATACAATATGGGTAAATACAATATATTTTCCTTCTTTTGAATTTTCAAAATTAGGATTGACAGTTAAAGCAAAAAACGGAACACTGACATGGTCCTAAATGTATGTAGAAGAAACATTTAACACAATTATATTACAAAGATGGAAGGGTACAAGGACATAAACAGAGAAAAAGTTTCTACAATTCACTCAAAATGGAAAAATGACAACACCACTATGCTGGGAAAAGTTCCATAAACATAATGTAACACCTAGAGTAACCATAGGAGAGACCCATAAAGATATACACTCAAAAATACTATTGTTATCTACATCTCTAGATATATCAAAATAGAATTCTAAAAAAACTTCAAGGCAAGAAAAAGGAAACAGAAAAGGAAAGCAGAGAAAACATGAACAAAAAATAACAGATTTAAACCCTAACATTACCAATAATTCAATGTAAATGATCTAAATACACCAAAAAAAAAAAGACAGATATAGACAAAGTGAACTGAAAAGCATGATCCACCAATATCTTCTCTACATAGACTCAATCAAATATAACACAAGCAACTTAAAAGGATGGAAAAAGATATCAAGCAAAAATTAATCAAAAAAGGGGAGGAGGTGACATCATCAACACAGCAATGTAAGACATACTGAAATATCTCCCTAGAGGTCTAGCAAAACAAACAAAAAAGGCCAATCTTACTTGTTCAGAACTGTGGAGGAAGGTACAGACTGGAGAGGAATCCCACAAATGCTGAATTGAAGAGAAAAATAACAAGTAGGAAACCACCAGACCAGAATGGCTGGTCATCTTCCCTTCCCCTCACTCTATCCCACATTCTGGGAAGTAAGTACCCAGAGGCAGCAGACAGAACCCCTCCCACGTCCCACAGGGGACACAGTCTATAAAATTTCTCACAGCAGTGAGACAGATCCTCACCTATATCCAGACACAGAAACCCAAGCCCACGAGGAACCACAGCAGTACTCAAGCCACTGGGAAGGGTAGAATTCAAAAGGACAGCAAGAAAGAGCTTCCAAATACAGGATTAGGGAGGAAATGGCATAATCTTCTCCCCAAAGCAGCCAAGCAGAAACTGTCTGAATTAATTATTTGGAAACCCAAGGGACAGGGAAGGACATTTCAAGGCTCACATCAGTGAGGGATGATGAGTTTGAGAAAATGTGGAAAGAGGCCGTACCCTTGAGGGAAACAGCAGTGGGCAGCCCAATCCTTGGATGGGGGATGACTATAGACTAGAGTGGCTATGGGGTCTTCTGCCCCAAATTAAGAGAGGGACAGAGGCCCACACTGACTAAGATTTTGGCCAGCAAAGTGAAAACACAGGAACACTACAGTTTCAGCCCCACTCAGTCAAAAGCTACTAAGCTCTAGGAGGTAAACCATTTCAGAGCATCATTAAGTAACCAAAGAGCACCAAATGCTGGGAGGTAGGAAAAATGAAAGGGAATATAGCAGGGCTTTTCAGAGACAGTCCAGACCCTATCAACCCAGGCACATCAGAGCTAGTCTACACCCCCTGCATGGGTACCCAGCCCTTATTTTGGCTGACAAATGCTGACCAACCATCAAGGCAGTGCCCTAATACAAACCCATGCAACAATTAAATCCTACACAAGAGAGAAACCAATCTTCAGAACACAACCAACAAGATAATCAGATGACCATATATTCACAAAAAATCACACTAAAGCACAAGAAGAACTAGCCTAATCAAAGGAACAAATAAAAAAAGTAGGAGGAGACATTCTGGAAAAACTAATCCAAGATGTTCAAACAAATCCCCTGAATTAATTCAAAGAAATGAAGAAAAATGTGTATAAAGAGACAAAGGACATTAAGAAGAAACTAAAATGGCATAAAGAAGAACTTGAAAGAATACATAGAAAAATAAAAGACATTATGGGAATAAAATACACTGCAGATGAAATCTGAAATATGCTAGAGATGCACAACCGCAGATTTGAGGAGATAGAAGAAAGGATCAGTGAGCTAGAAGACAGAGAAACTGAATTCAAACAAAAAAAAAAGAACAAAAGGAGAAAAAATGGAAAAATTTCAGGAGAAATTTTTTATTGTCATTTTCTCAAGGAAATGACAATATAAAATGCACAAACATAAGTGTGCGTTTGAAAATATTTTGTATCCCAGAAAAGTCATGCTTAATCCTGATTCAATCTTCTCTGAGCAGTGTTGCTTTTAATCCTTATTCAATACTGAATGTAGAAGCTTTTAATTAGACTATCTCCAAATAGATGTCTCGCTCAATTGCAGGTGTAGCCCTTTGATTAGATGTAGATGTGACCCCACCCATTCCAGGTGGGTTCTGATTATTTACTGGAATCCTTCAAAACGTGGAAACATTTGGGAGAGAGCCAAAATGACAGAAACCTCAGAGCGACAGAAAGAGAGAGCCAACAGAAATGTCAGAGTATACCTGACAGAGATGCCAAAATTTGGAGAACAGAGACACAGATATTTGGAGGTCCTTGGATCTCAGGAGACATCGCCACAAGATCTTAAGGAAGGCAGAACCTGGAGAGAGCCAAGGGAAGATAACAGATGAAGTCAGACCCAGAAAAGCAAAGTGAGGAACCCCCACAGGAACAGAGGCTGAGAGCAACAGAGCCCAGGAGTAAGGGACCAGCAAGGGACCAGTGTGATTTCCCAGCTGACACAGATGTTCCAAATGCATTTGGCCTTTCTTGAATTAAGGTATCTTTGACTGAATCCCTTTGTTTGGACATTCCCATAGGCTTAGAACTGTGAAGCTGTAACTTATTAAATACCCCTTTTCAAAGGCCATTCAAGTTCTGGTATATCACATTCCGGCAGCTTGCAAACTAGAATGATAAGCATCATAGATGTCTCAGAAGGAGAAGAGAAGGGAAAAGGAGCAGGAAGAATATTTGAATGCAAATTTCCCAACCCTTATAAAAGACACAAATATGCAATCCAAGAAGCCCAACACACTTCAAACAGAATAAATGTGAAGACTCACTAGAAGATACCTCCTTATCAGACTGTCAAAGGCTGAAGAGAAGGGGAAAATACTAAAAGCAGCAAGAAAAAAGCAATTCACCACATAAAAGGGAAGCCAAATAAGAATAAATACTGATTTCTCATTAGACACCATGGAAGCAAGAAGGCAGTGGTATGATACATTTAAGATAATAAAATTTTAAAACTGCCAGGCAAGAATTCTTTATCCAGTAAAGCTGTCCTTCAAAAATGAGGGAGAAGAGGCAGGGTAAGATGACAGTTTAGTGAGGTGTGGAATTAAGCTCATCCTCCAGAACAGTTAGTAAATAGCTAGCAACAGTAGAGAACAACTGACGGGACTACATCAGTGACCAGACATACAGAGTACATGAGTCTGGACCAGGTGGACAGCTGAGACCTCACACGAAACTGTAAGTCTCCCAAGCAGCAGAGGTTGGTGCCCCTTCCCCATGAGCATCTCAGGCTGGTTACCTGAGGGGAAAGGAAACAGATTTCACTAGCAGCAAGGGTTTAGCTCAAGGAAGGTCCAATTGCTGAATTAATAAATTCTGACTACTGAAAATAGGACTCCAGCACAGATAAACCCAGAATAATCACTAATGTTACTAAGAGTTTTTACCGGCAGAGAGTGAATGGGGCTCAGGTATTTCAAAAACAAAAACACTGCTTTTTGAGTTGGAAAGCACAAATTACTGGAAAAGGGCTGGACACCAAGAACAGGGGGCACACACAACCTGGAGATACACAGAACCAGGTACCAACTTCAGCTCTTGATTGAAAAAACCAAGCAGCAAGAGTCCCCGCTGTGAAAAGGTTAATTTTTTTCCTTTCCACTTATTTTCTGTTCTTTAGCAGCTCATCAGATAGAGCTGGAAACCTTCTCAGGCTCCAGGACTGCCCCAGGAAAGGGTGGAATTAAGCTTGTCTGAGAGACAAGTAACTAGTCAGGTGAAATGAGCTAATTTCCTAAAGGCTATACCTTCCCCCAAAGAAAGGTGGGGCCCAGCTAAAGTGGAATCCTTCCTTCAAGGAATTCAGGCCCCAGGGATTGGAAAACTGAAGCAATTAAAGCCACCCTACAACCTAACCTCTCTCCCAACCATCAGGAGCAGGGAAAGTCCACTGAAGTTAAAAGCACCACATCACTTTATGTTAGTGGGGAGCCATAGGCAGACAAGCGCCACATGCTGGGCAGGATAAGAAAAGCATGGAGTCTGGAAGCTTTATGAAGCTTCCAGATTGAGAACCTACTGGTTCTCACCCTCAGGGAAAACTGGTGACTCTTTGCTCCTGAGAGTAGGTCAGTTCAGCTGGGGAAAATCTGACTGGGGACTATAATATCTGAGCAGAACCCCCCCCCCCCCGCCAAAGATGCCATATAGGCAGGTCAAGAGAAAACCAAAAAAAAGAAGAAGTGAAAAATTCTGAGTAGTTAAACAGAACTTATGCTAAAGGTCGAGTAAAAGTTGAAGTGAATGTCAAAAAGAACAGAGAACAAAGCCATCCAAAACGAAAACGCTAGGTAAAAGAGTGAAAAGCATCTCCAGAATAAACTAATTAAGGAAATCAAATGCCTAGACACCAGCAAAAACTAACTAGTCATACTAGGAAAATAAAAAATATGCCCAGTAAAATGAACAAACCAACAATTCAAATGAGATACAGAAGTTGAGGCAACTAATTCAGGATGATCAAATAGACATGGAAAATCTCACCAAAAATCAAATCAACGAGTTGAGGAAGGATATAAACAAGGCACCAGGCTAAAATAAAAGAAACTGAAAGTCTGAAAAAGCAAATCACAGAACTTATGGGACTGAAAGGCACAGAAGAAGAAATGAAAAAAAAAATGGAAACCTACAATGATAGATTTGAGGAGGCAGAAAAAAGGATCAATGAACTAGAGGACTGGGAAATTTGAAATCTGAGACACAAAGGAAAATATAAGGAAAAGAATGGAAAAATATGAGCAGGGCCTCAGGAAACTGAATGACAATATGAAGCATACAAATATATGTGTTATAGGTGTCCAACACGGAGAAGAGAAGGGGAAAGGAGGAAAAAGATTAATGAAGGAAATAATCACTGAAAATTGCCCATCTCTTATGAAAGACATAAAATTACAGATCCAAGAAGTACAGCGTACCCCACACAAGGATCCAACTAGACATACTCCAAAAAACTTAGTAATCAGACTGTCAAATGTCAAAGACAAAAAGAGAATTTTGAAAGCAGCAAGAGAAAAGCAATCTATCACATATAAGGCAAGCCCAATAAGACTGTGTGGATTTCTAAGCACAAACCATGGAGGTGAGAAGCAGTAGTGTCATATATTAAGGACTCTAAAAGAGAAAAGCTACCAACCAAGAATTCCATATCCAGCAAAATTGTTCTTCAAAAATGAAGGAAAGGGTGGGCCACAGTGGCTCAGCAGGGAGAGTTCTCTCCTGCCATGTTGGAGACCCGGGTTCAATTCCCGCTGCCTGCCCATGCAAAAAAAAAAAAAAAAAATGAACAGGAGATTAAAATATTTCCAGCACAACAATCACTGAGAGAATCTGTGACCAAGAGACTAGCTTTGCAAGAAACACTAAAGGGAGCACTACAAGCAGATAGGAAAAGGCAGAAGAGAGAGGTCTGGAAAAGAGTGCAGAAATGAACACTATCAGTAAAGGCAAAAAGGGGGGGAAAAAGATATGACATATAAAATCCAAAAGGCAAAATGGTAGAAGAAAGTACTGCCATTACATTAACAACACTAAATGTTAATGGATTAAACTTCCCAATCAAAAGACATAGACTGGCAGAATGGATTAAAAAATAGGACCCAACTATATGCTGTCTACAGGAAACTCATTTTACACTCAAGGGCAGAAATAGGTTAAAGTGAAAAGTTGGGAGAAGATACTTCATGCAAACAACAAACAGAAAACAGCACGACTACCTACACTAATAGCTGACAAATTAGACTTCAAATGTAAAATAACTAAAAGAGACAAAGAAGGGCACTGTGTACTAATAAAAGGAACAATTCAACAAAAAGACATAACAATCATAGATATTTATGCACCAAGCCAGAGTGCTCCAAAGTATATGAGGCAAACACTGACAACACTGAACAGAGAAATATACACTTCTACCATACTAGTTCAATTCCCCACCCTCATCAATGGATATAACATCTAGATAGAGGATCAATAAAGAAACAGAATTTGAACAATACAATAAATGAACTATACTTAACAGACATTTACAGAACATTACATCCTAAAACAGTAGGATACACATTTTTCTCAAGTGCACACGGACATTCTCAAGGATAGATCATCATAAAGCAAGTTTCAATAAATGTTTTTGTATGAAATCATACAAAACACTTCCTCATATTAGAATGAAATGGAGTTGCAAATCAATAACAGGCAGAGGGCCAGAAAGCTCACACATCTATGGAGATTAAACAATACACTCTTAAATAACCACTGGGTCAAGGAAGAAATTACAAGAGAAGTCAGTAAATATCTTGATGTAAATGAAAATGAAAACACAACCTATCAAAATGTATGGGATGCAGCAAAGGCTGTGCTAAGAGGGAAATTTATTGCCTTAAATGCCTATATTAAAAAAGAAGAAGGAGCAAAATCAAGGAATTAACTGTTCACTTGGAAGAACTAGAGAAAGAACAGCAAACTAACCCCAAAGCAGACAAAAGGAAAGAAATAATGAAGATTAGAGCAAAAATAAATGAAATTGAGAACATGAAAGCAACTGAGAAACTCAACAAAACCAGAAGTTGGTTCTTTGAGAAAAATCAATAAAATCAATGTACCCCTAGCTAGATTGACCAAAAAAAAAAAAAAAGATGCAAATACATAAAATCAGAAATGGAAGAAGAGACATAACCACTGACCTTGCAGAAATAAAGGAGGAAAAGAGGATACCATGAGCAACCATGTGCTCATAAATTAGACAATGTAGATGGAATGGACAACTTCATAGAAAGGCATGAAGAAACAAAACTGACTTGAGAAATAACAGATGACCTCAACAAACCAATCACAAGTAAAGAGACTGAATCAGTCACTAAGAAGTTCCAAAAAAGAAAAGTCCAGAGGGCTTCACATGTGAATTCTACCAAGCATTCGAGAAAGAATTAGTACCAATTCTGCTCAAATTCTTCAAAAAATCTGAAGAGGAAGGAAAACTACCTAACTCATTCTCTGAAGCCAATCCCAAAGCCAGACGAAAATGCTACAAGAAAAGGAAATTAGAGACTAAGCTCTCTAATGAATATAGATGAAAAAATCCTCAAGAAAATACTCGCAAATTGAATCCAGCAGCACATTAAAAGAATTATACACCATGACCAAGTGGGATTTATTCCTGGTATGCAAGGCTGGTTCAACATAAGAAAATCAATTACTGTAATACACCATACCAACAAATCAAAGCAGAAAAACCACATGATCATTTCAGTGAAGCAGAAAAGACATCTGACAAAATTCAACATCCTTTCTTGATGAAAACACTTCAAAGGATAGGAATAGAAGGGAATTTCCCCAACATGTTAAAGGGAACATATGAAAAATCCACAGCTAACATCATCCTCAATGGTATATGATCTAGCAATCACATTACTATGTATATATTCAGAAGAACTGAAGGCAAGGATATAAACAGACATTTTCACCCCAATGTTTATAACAGCATTATTTACAAATGCAAAGAGATGGAAACATCTCAAATGTTCAACAAAAGATAAGTGGCTTCACAAGCTGTAGTATATAGATATGATGGAATATTACACAGCTGTAAGACAGAATTAAGTCACAAAGCATGTACAACGTGGACGGACCTTGAGGACAGTATGCTGAGTGAAATTAGTGAGAAACAAAAGGACAGATTCTGTATGGTCTCACTAATATGAAATAACGTTAATAAGTGAACTTAGAAAATTGGAGTTAACAACACAGGTTATCAGGAGATACAAATACGGCAGAGATGGTGCAATTGGTGCTTGAAGGAACAAAGATTATGCAACAGGACTGACTGTAAAAATTCAGAAATGGATAGCACAATACTACCTGTTTGTAGCACACTAATATAAGTACACTGAATGAAGCTGGATGTGAGAATGATAGAGGGAGAAAGACTGGGGCCACATATGAAACCAGAAGGAAAGCTAGAAGATAAAGACTGAGAGTATAATTTAGGAATGCCTAGAGTGGACAACGATGGTGATTAAATGCACAAATTAAAAAACTTTTTTGCATGAGGGAAAACAAATGAATGTCAATATTGCAGGGTGTTGAAAACAAACAGTATATGGGAAAAAGTACAATCAATGCAAGCTAGGGTCTATAGTCAACAGCAATATTGTAATATGCTACCACTGAATGTAAAAAAGGCATTATGCCAAAACTAAATGTCAACAGGTGGGGAGAGTTGGGGTGGGAGGCATAGGAAAGGGATATGGATTCTTTGTGGAAGAAAAGGAAATGTCTTCAGACAGAGTATGGTGGTGAAAGCATGTCTATACAGTTAAGTTGGATTGCATGACATGTGAATAAAATTGTTTAAAAACAAATTCTAAAGAAAATGCGGAGAAAGAGGTATACCTATTCACAGTTGGTAGGGAAACTGAGAGATGCAGCCCCTTGGAGGGCAGTATGGTGGTTCCACGGGAGTCTAGGGTGGGTGTGGCCATATAATCCTGAACCCCCATTGCTCAGTATATATCTGAAGGAACTAAGTGTGGGGACACGAATGGACATTTGCTCACTGGTGTTTCTGGTGGCAGTGTTCCCAACTAACAAAGGACAGAGGTAGCCTAAGGGTATAATGACTGAGGAAAGGAAGAAATAATCATGGCACATACATATAATGGACTGCTGGGCTGCAATAAATGAAGTTGTAAGGCATGCAACTAGGTGAATATGAACCTTAAAGATTGTATGCTGAATGAAATATCAGGAACAAAAAGACAAATATTATCAGGCCTCAATTATATTGACGAACTATTAACATAAAAACTCAGTGAACTAAAGTCGAGAGCATGGGTTATCAGGTTAGGGCCTATTGTAAAGGGTCCTAGATTTTAAACTCTTACAGCACATATATTCAGGAGGTGTAACTGTTAATTCCAAATTCTGAGATACTGAGCTATGGGCTGGTCATTCCAGAAATTTCGGGTATTTATGTGGCACATGAGACTCAGAGCTCTCAATCTATGAATGTCAGAATTACCTCATATAGGAACAGTTTAAAAAGTTGAAAAACTGATCAGACATCAAGTAGAGATATGAATGAAGCTGATCAGAATACAGGGTGAAGGATGATATCATCCACATTTTTGAACTTCAATTTCTGTGTGAGACTAAAGGGAGAGATGTTTGTTTGGTGCAAAATTTTTATTTTGCGTAGTGCACTTCTGAATTCAACTTGTGTGGTCAGTTTAGTTGAACAGAATAGGTACACAGAATCTTGAATACAGCATGAGATTTTGTTGGTTTGTCCAGGTTAGTGTGATGCCCCGATATATCCCAGAGTAATTTCAGCAGTGAATAAAAAAGTATTTGCAAAGTCCCCTTGGGGGACAGGGAAGAAAGGAAGAAATATTCAACTTCCTCATTTGGAGAATTCTTGACATTCTCGCAAGCAGTGGGGACAGACAAATCAATAGGCTGAGCCCTCAATCTTGGGATTTGGGATTTATTACACGTGTAGTAATAAACTCTTTCTCTCTTTGAAACCCTGGTGTCTCAGGAATGGATAATTGAGCACGTGGGGCAAAAAAATCCATGGCCTTTGTCCAGTAACACCTATTTGAAATTATTCCTACAAAGGACAGGCTAAGCCTATACAACTGAGAAATTAGGATTTAAGGAATGATTTTGACTACTGAATCATTACATAGATGTTCCTTTTGTTTTGGGGGATATTGGAGTAGACAGAGGGGAATACCTGAAAGCCCATATCTGTAATTAACCTGTCTGGATATTTAAAAGGATTGTAAAAGCCCTCATCTCTTGTCTGGTGCCTTTGTGACAGTAAGAGCTGTTATGCCGTTTATCTGGTCATTTTCTTCATAGGCCCTAATAGTAAGGAAAACAATCATTAACTAGCCTAGTCCCTTATATTTGTAAATTATCCACTAAGATCTGCCATTGAAAGATAGATAGCTCTGCCTCCTTTCCTTTCACTTTTTGTTAACTTCTGTTAACAATGCTTAACAATGTTTTCTTTTCTATTTTGAACTTCTGCCTTGAATATACTATCTGAAATGACCTCATCTCCCCTTGCTCGAATCCTTAAAAACCTCAAATCCCCTTTGTTCCGTGAGAAACATTTTGGACTGTAAGGCTGTCTACTCTCCTACTACACGTGTAGTAATAAACTCTTTCTCTCTTTGAAACCCTGGTGTCTCAGGAATGGATAATTGAGCACGTGGGGCAAAAAAATCCATGGCCTTTGTCCAGTAACACCTATTTGAAATTATGCCTAAGAGTCACCCCAGAGAAACACATGCTGCTCACGAGGCCCCTTTCTAAGCCAACTTGGCAGGTGAACTCACTGCCCTCCCTCCTATGCGGAACGTGACTCCCAAGAGTGTAAATTTCCCTGGCAACATGGGACAGAAATCCTGGGATGACCCGGGACCCAGCATCAAGGGACTGAAAAAGTCATCTTGACCAAAAGGGGGACAAGAGAAATGAGACAAATAGAAGTTTCTGTGGCTGAGAGATTTCAGAATCGAGAGGTTAACATGGAGGTTATTTTCATGAATTATACAAATATCCCTTTTTAGTTTATGGTGTATTGGAGTGGCTAGAGGGAAGTACCTGAAACTGTTGAGCTGTGTGCTGGTAGCCTTGATTCTTGAAGATGATTGCATAAAGATATAACGTCCACACTACGACTGTGTGATTGTGAAAACCTTGTGTGTAATGCTCCTTTATCCAGAGTATGGACAGATGAGTGAAAAATATGGGTAAAAATAAATAATGGGGGGAGACAAAGGGTAAAATAAATTGGGGAGATGGAAATACTAATGGTCAATGACAGAGAGGGGGTAAGGTATATGGTATGTATGTGTTTTTTTCTACTAAAGGGAGTTTGCCAGGTAAAAAGAGAAGAGGAGAGAGTGGTCTGGAAGAGGATACAGAATTGAAGAGTATTAGTAAAGCTAACTAAAAGGATAAAAACGGAAAAAAAATAGATCTGACAAATAAAGTCAAAGGATAAGATGGCTTTAGTTAGTATTACCTTTACAGTAATAGTTATCGATGTTAATGGATTAAACTCCTCAATCAAAAAACAGAGATTGATAGAACGGATATTAAATCATGATCTATCTATATGCTGTCTACAAGAGACTCATTTTGGACCCAAAGATATAAACAGGGCAGTAGCGGTGCCAGTATGGCTGAGAATAATGATGATGGAGGAACCTAAGCATTGAAGGCAGAAGTCGGAAGATATGTTTCTAAACACACCTACAGGACATTTATTAGACCCTCATCACCTTCTGCAGGAAGTAAGCTGATTTGGTAAGAAAATCACCCTCATATATTCTTGGTATCCAACAGAATAATATAGCAGATTAAACCAAAGAGTCTGATATTAAGAATCAGTCTAGTCAAATAAAACCAATGCCTTCTGTTGACTGGTTACTCCTTTTAAAAGACATATTCAGTAGAACAGGTGAAAACCAAAAAGCAGAGAGGAAAAAAAAAGGAAAGTACAGGCTATAAATTTGTTTGTGCAAATTATGATATAAAATCTTGTGACCCTGACCTGAAACAGTAGGCTGGCCTCTTGGGATTTCTCATTTAAAACAGTAATTCTCCCCACTGACTGCATTATAAACTGTACATCGAGGTTGGAGAACTGCTCACCTGAGAGAACCCAGAGGGCAGTCTGCTCGGCCCCTGGGTGTCTTGGAGGAGCTACCGAGTGTTGGGTTTGGGTTTGGAAAGCCTCTCCTAGGCAGCTGATTCTCAAGCCCAGGGTGACAAACGGCCAGTTCTCTCCACTAGTCCCTGGAAAGCTGAGCGGAGTTATAAAGAAAGTAGAAGGAATGACTGAGCATAGCTAGTTGACAACAGTTGGATGGTTGTGATTTTCTTTTTTATTCAACACAACCCAGAGGATCCAAGAGGAGTCAGGCTAGTCCTCTTGGCTAAGGCCCAGAGGGCATCATTGTTCTCAGATACAGGCAGCTGTGTTGATGAAGGGCCCTGGGGCTTCAGTTGACACCTAGCTCTGATTGCCCCAGTTCCAGTTTCCTACTGAAGTTACAAGCAGTAGCCACACATCTGAGGTAGCAGCTGGGAAAGTTCATAGGACTCCTTTAAAAATGTTTGGGATCTAATCTCATTGGAGAAATTGGTTTAGCCAGTGAACAATCACGAACTTGGTGTCTCATTGAGGGTCAACTAGGCTTAATGGCTCCTTAAATAAAGCCAGTTTGCTAGCAAAAGAATCCAGGATAATTATATTTCAGATGTTAAGCAAGTCAAATTGTACTTTTCAGGGGCAATATTCATCTTAGGCTAAAAGGAAAAATTGTGCGAGAACTGGTGATACTGACAGGAACATCAAGCCCACTGTGCCTAATTGCGAACCCCAGAGAGACTTTAATTCTATTCCACAGTAGAGTTTCTAGTAGCAGAATGGGAATTAGTAGAAGTACTTCTTCAGGAAGACTGGGCTTCCTTCACTCTCTAGTAACTATCTAGCACAGGCATTTCAGAAGTGGGACATTTGCTGCCCCCATCAGCGTAGATCATATAAAGGCAAAGGAGGTGAAGAGGAAAAAGGAATTGTACAAGAATTAGAATCCAAAAGCATCTCCACAAAGTCCTTTGACACATTAATGACTCTGGCACCAAAACTTGTTCCTTTCTCATTTTATCTTTGCAAACTGTGCTTTATTGTCATTTGATTCTCCTTGTTGAGTGCCACAATTTGTACAGATTATACTCCCATTTCTGTCCCCTAGCTTTCACATCAGCGTGGACACATCTGTGTCTCAGGGCTTCCAGCACTTTTTAACAAGTAGGACACGGCATAGAATCTATATCTGAGCTATCCTAATCATGTTCACAAGTAATAGTCAGAATGTACAAATGAGATTTTGAGGACTCTGGTAGTGGGGGAGGAATCACAAGCAATGTTAGGAAATGTCACTCTTCAGTCCATCCCCATCTCCACCCAGAGAGCAGACTCTGGGAGCTATGATTCACGCATACAAATCTTCCTGGTATGGTTGCATGCTGCCTTCCCTTCCCTTAGCTGCTAGATTCTTCTTTGGCTAATGGAGTAAATCCCAGTATGGGTAACTATTTGCCTTGTAGATGGTGAGGACCAGTGCAAAACATTAGCAGCCAGATGTGTCTCTTGTGGGAATGCTGGGGCTCTTGCCTGAGTGAAGGTAAGAGCAACAGCAAGCCTCAAGTTCAGCACTGAGTGCCTTTCTCCTGCTGGGTCTTTTCCAGAAGGGCTGGCTACTCCCACATCATTCCTGAACACAAAGGCCATTTATTATTTTAGCTCTGTCAGCTTGGTTCCTCTGAATCACCTGCCTGTCTCGCCTCACAAATATTATCTACTAATCTGCAAGGAGATGGGAAAACGGAAAACCGTCCCTTGGGAGAATTTCTATTTCCCTTCATTTGACCCAAGAAGTGACACTGATGAGGGTTATATATGTGTGGGTGGACAATTACCTTCTTGGAGAATTCTGTCTGTTTACTTTCACTACCGACCTCCACGCTGGGGGCTAGCCTGTTCCTTCTGACTTTGACTTCCCTCTGGTCCTCCCCTTCCATTCTAACCCATCTGGACAGGTGGCCCAGTCTTAGCTGAGTTCTCCCACAGTAAAAAGGGAAATGAAAAGGGGGCAGAAATCCTATTCCTGAGAAAACTGAGGTCCTCCGAGGACTGGCATGTAATCAGCCCTGTTCTAGAAAGTATAGGAAGACATGCCAGGAGGGGCTGCCACTCTGTTCAGGAGGCTTTGGTGAGGTAGCTGGGCAGGCAAGCAGATGTCACCAGCAGGTTTCAGTCACTCATGACCAGCTGTGAGGAAGACATAGCAGCGGGTCTGGGGATGTCTTATTGTGACTTCAGTTCACAAACAAGAACTGAGACCTTTCTGAAACCAAATGAGTAGTAATGCAAGGTTTTAAGAAATGTGTAGTTAGAAGGATGCTGCAGTCTACTGACAAGTTTGCAAGGGAATTTGCTGCCAAAGGGATTTATTAATGCAACAATCAATTGCTGAGTATCTGCATGTTTAAGCTAGAAAAAAGTCAGAAACACACACTTGATCACCCCCTTATTTAAAATATTTTATGACACCCATAGCAATCACTCTTGGCATACATTTCTCTGGCTGGTCCCAAGGCCTCTTCAGCCACCCTCCACAGTTCTCCACATGCACCTTCTCTCTAACTGTGCCTTTTCCTGCCTTTGTGGCTCTGGTTGTTGCTGTATTCAAGTTGGCCTTCAAGATTCTTTTCAACTATGGCTTTTTCCAGAATCCCACCCCCCACCTTGCATTCCTTCCTGGGTAAGGTGCCCCCTCCTCCAAGCTTCCCTGAACCTTGTGCCCTGACCTGGTGGTTGCCATGCCACAGTGCAGTCACCCCTTCTTCTGTCTCTCCCTTCTCAACCATCATTTCCCTTAGGGCAGGACTGAGAGTTGTGCCCATACCTGCCACAGGGCCTGGTACAGAAGGGGTTCCTACAAGGTGTTTCTAGAATGATTAGATGTTGACTCCCATGTGGAGGTGGGGAGCTATGGAACAAGACATAGTATGTGCTCTCGTGTTCATGGCAGAACAAAGAATACGTGTGCTGTGGCCACAACTACAAACGCCTGGAGTCCTTTCAACACAGGATGCTCAGCCAGTTCCCACAGGCCATCGCCATGCAGCAACCCAAACACCTTGATGACACCATCCTGCAGTATGATGCCCAGTGTATCTTTCCACATTCTGTGGGCGGAGGAGAGCTAAGAACCCAAGGAGATGAGGCCCACCCAGTCAACCACCCCCTTGCTATGTTTCAGAGAGCTGATACAGAAGCCTGGAGAATAACAGCTTCAGAGCTGACAGAGACAAGGATGTTTGGAGAGGGTTGGGGCCCAGTAGATGCCACCATGTGCTTTCCCATGAGGTGTTAAGCAAGCCAGAAGCTGGAGAGAGTCAAGGAAAGCCAAGAGATGAAAGCCAGTCCCAGAGAAGCAAAATAAGAAACCCACACAAGAACAGAGGCTGAAAGCAACAGGGTCCAGGAGCAAGGGACCAGCAGATGCTAGCCATGAGCCTTCCCAGTTGACAGAGGTGTTCCAAATGGCATCTGCCCTTCTCGAGTGAAGGTAACCTCTTGTTGATGCCTTAGTTTGGACATTTTTTCAACACTAGAACTGTAAATTTGTAACTTATTCAATTCCCTTTTTAAAAGCCATTCCTATTTCCTATATGTTACATTCTGACAGCTCAGCAAACTAATACACCAAGTGTCACCAATGTTATCCACCACCGTACTGGAAGTTGTCGCCAGAGCAATCAGGTAAGAGGCAAAAGTAAAAGGTATCTAAAGTTGAAAGGAAAAAGTCAAATTATACCTATTCACAGATGACATGATCCTTCATACAGAAAATCCTAAAGAATCCAAAAGAAAACTACTAAAGCTAACAAGAGAATTCAGTCAAGTTGCAGAATGCAAGATAAACATGCAGAATTCAGTTGAATTTCCATACACAAGTAATAGCAATCAAAAAAGAAAATCAAGAAAACAATCCAATCTCCGATAGCATCTGTGATGGTTAAGCTTTAGTGTTAACATGGCCAAGTGATTATGCCAGTCGTCTTGTCAGGCAAGTACTGGCCTGACCATTGCTGCAAGGATATTTCATGGCTGGCTGATAAACTGGAAGGCTGGCATATTAAATCATCCATCAGCTGACTGTATCTGTGGCTGATTACATCTGAGATCAACTAAGGCACTCCTACAAGGAGAAAATACAATCAGGTAAGGGCTTCTTTTTTTTTTTTTTTTTTTTTTTGAAGGAATAAAAGAGACTCTTTCACTATTTCTTCAAGCAGCAGAGCCTCTCCTGTGGAGTGTTTCCAGACCCTTCATCAGAGCCATCGGTTTCACAGCCTGCCCTAAGGATTTTATAAGTCTCATATTTACAGATCTCTCCTGTTGGTTCTGTTTCTCTAGAGAAACGTGACTAACACAGCATCTAAAATTATAAAATACCTAGGAATGAATTTAACCAAGAAGGTGAAACACTTGTACACTGAAAACTACAGAATATTGCAGAAAAAAAGTTAAAGAAGACCTAAATAAGTAGAAAGAACTCCTGTATTTATGGATTAGAAGACTTAATATTGTTAAGATTTCAATACTGCCTAAAGTGATCTACAAATTCAATGTAATCCCTACCAAAACTCCAGCAGTCTTTTTTTTATTATTATTAAATGAAAAATCTGACCCTCAAACTCATATGGAATTGTAAGGGCACCAAATAGCCAAACCATCTTAAAAAAGAATAAAGTTAGAGGATTCACACTTGCTGATTTTAAGTTTGCTACAAAGTTATAGTAATTAAAAGAGTACAATACTGACATAAGTACAAACATAAAACCAATGGAACAGAACTGAGAATCCAGATAAATCCACACATCTATGCCCAGTTGATTTTCGACTAGGATGTTGTTTTAGTTTATTAGCTGCCAGAACGTGATGTACCAGAAACAGAATGCCTTTTAAAAGGGGGAATTTAAGTTGCAAATCCACAGTTCTAAGGCTGTGAAAATGTCCCAACCAAAGCAAGGCTATAGAAATGTCCAATCTAAGGCATCCAGGGAAAGATACCTTGGCTCAAGAAAGCTGATGACATTCTGGGTTTCTCTCTCAACTGGAAAGGCACATGGCAAACATGGCAACACCACCTAGCTTTCTCTCCTGTTCATGAAGATTCCCCAGGGGCGTTTTCCTTCTTCATCCCCAAAGGTCTCTGGCTTCACAGGCTCTGTGGCTCTCCTCAAAATGCTTTCCTCTTTTAAAGGATTCCAGTAAAGCAATCAAGACCCACCTTGAATGGGTAGAGTCACAGCTCCATGGAAGCCATTTAATCAAAAGTTATCCACAAATGGGTGGGTCACATCTTCATAGGAACAATAAAAAAGCACCCAGTCAGCAATATTGAATGAGGATAAAAGGACGTGGCTTTTCTGGGATCCACCACAGATTCAGACTGGCACAGGCGGCAAGTACTTTCAATTGGAATATAACAGTCTCTTCAACAAATGGTGTTGGGAAAACTGGAAAGTCATATGCAAAAAAAATGAATGTGTATGTTTACTCTCAACATAAAAATTCAAAATAGATGAATGACCTCAATTAAGAGCTAGTAGGATAAAATTCTTAGACGTTGGGAAATACCTACAAGGCCAGCTAGTAGGCAATGGATCTTCAGATTCAACACCAATAACACAAGAAACAAAATAAAACAGAGAGACTAGACTTCATAAAAAGTTAAAACTTTTGGGCATCAAAGGACATTATCAAAAAAGTGAAAGTACATCCTACAGAATGGGAGAAAATATTTGCAAATCATCTATCTTATAAGGGTTTAAAATCCAGAATATGTAAAGAACTCCTACAAATCAACAATGAAAAGCCTAATTCAAAAAAATGGGCAAAAGACTGAATAGACATTTCTCCAAAGAAGATATACAAACACCCAAGAAACAAATGAAAGGATGCTCAATATCATTAGCTGTTAGGAAAATGTAAATCAAAACCATAATGAGATACCATTTCACACCCACTAGAACAACTACTATTTAAGAAAAACGCATTATAACAAGTGTTGGAGAGGATGTGGAGAAATAAGAACGCTTCTTCATTGTTGGGAGCACATAAAATGGTGCAGGTACTCTGGAAGACAGTATGGCATTTCCTCAGAAAGTTAAGTATAGAATTATCATATGACCTGGCAACCCCACATCTAGGTATATATCCAAATAACTGAAAACAGGGACTCAAACAGATATTTATACACTGATGGTCATGTCTATATTACTTACAATTCCCAAAAGATGGAAGCAACCCAAATGTTCATCAGCAGATGATTGGATAAACAAAATATGGTATGTACATACAATGGGATATTGTTCAGCCATAAAAAAGAATGAAGTTCTGATGCATGCAACATGCACAAACCTTGAATACATCATGCTGAATGAAATAAGCCAGATACAAAAGGAGAAATACTGTATGATCTCAATGATGGGAAACAATTAGAATAAACAAAGTCATAGTGTCAGCAACTAGAATATAGGTTACCAGGGGTTTGTGGATAAGGAATGTTCAAGGTACAGAATTTCTGTATGCAGTGATGGAAATGTTTTGGTAATGGGTGGTGGTGATGGTAGAACAAGATTGTGAACTTAAGTAATACCCCTGAATTATATATTTGAATGTGGTTAAATGGGTAAATTTTAGGTTGTATGTTTGTTAAAAGAATAAAATTTTTTAAAAAATCATAGGTCTATCCTGGCCTATGCACTGCAGAAAAAAAAAATTCAACAAATGGTGCTGCAATAACAGGATAGTCACATGGAAAAAGAATGAAATGTGACCCTCACCATGCAGCATTCAAAAAAAATTACATGACTATACAACTCAGTGAACCCCAATGTACTATGGCCTATATATAATAGTATAATAATATGGTTTCATCAATTGTTAAAAAAAAAGATAAAGCACTAATGCAAAGTATTAAAAGTAGAGGAGTATGGGAACTCAATTCGTTCTGCACGATTTTTCTGTAAATGTACAACTTCTCCAATAGAAAAAAAAATTTTTTTTAACCATGAGATACCATTTCATACCCACTTGAATACAAACTACTAAAAATCAAAAATAACAAGTGTTGAAGAAGAAGTGGAGAAATAGTAACAGTTGTTCATTATTGACAGGAGTGTAAAATGGAATAGCCACTGTGGAAAAAATTTCCTTAGAAAATTAAATGAATTACCATATGACCCAACAATTCCACTCCTAGGTATTTACCCAAAAGGACTGAAAGCAGGGTCTCGGACAGATATATGAACAACAGTGTTCACTGCAACATTATTCACCATAGCCAAAAAGTCAAAGCAAAGCAACCCATGTATCCATCAACTGATGACTGGATAAACAAAATGTGGTATATTCATGATAGAATATTATTCAGCAATAAAAAAGTTAAGTGCTGGTACATGCTACAATACTGATGAAACTTGAATATGTACATCATGTTAAGTGAAATACGCAAGATGTATGGTTTCTCTTACATAAAAAAAATACTCAGAATAAGTAATTTCATACAGAGAGCAATCAGAATTATGGTTACACAGGTGGGAAGAGGGGGAAATAGGGTGTTATTTCAAAATGAGTACGAGTTTTAGTTTGGGTTGATATAAGCAGATTAGAAATAGGTAGTGGTGAAAGTTACACAGCATTGTCAAAAGAATTGTCTACTTAAAATGATTTAAATGATTATTATGTTGTACATATTTCCACAATTAAACATAAATTAATTTCTAAAATAGGAAACAAGTTTTACTTTACCTTTACATTTGGCTTCTTTGTTGAAATTCCTCTGTACCAACCTAAAACAAAGCATATAAATAAATATTAAAACTATTGAAATAATACTGTTACTGTTTTTCACGAGACAGAAAATAATATATGAGTATTCTTAGAGAACACAGGCGACTGCTAGAGTTTCTTTAAAACATCAACTGTGACTCTGCTTGGTTCCAGAATTTTTCTGGTAAACTCAAAAAAAAAATCTTACAATAAAAACAACACCCTCAACTTTCATCACAAGAAAATAAACCCTTTCAACAGAACAAGACACAAAAAGTAAGAAAATACTTTAGAAGAAGACATTTAACTCAACTCCATTAAGATTCCCAGGTGAAGGTATTTAGGAGACAAAATCATACAGCTTTTTTGGTGGCAGACAGGGAACAGAGCCCAGATTTTCTATTTACTGGTCTTATTCAATTTCCCATGTGCAACGTGGCAAAAAAACACCAAAGTTTCAATTTTCAGACAAAGGATTGAAAACACAAAGACAAGTAATCTCAACTCTATTATTTTCAGAATTTGACTACCATTTCACTGCTTGAATTTAAAAAGAAGTGGTTCCAACGGGCAGGAACAGGAGGCAATATTACATGGCAAAGGCCATGGATTCTTTTGCCCAACACCCTCAACAGCCAATTCCTGAGACATCAGAGTTTCAAAGAGAGAGTTTATTACTAGGTGCAGAGTAGAAGAGCAGAGGCCTAGAGGTCCAAAATCTGTCTCCCTGAGTTTAAAGTGGTCAAGGTTTTTAAGAATTTTAGCATGGGAAGATGAAGTCATTCTGAATACCAAGTTCAAAGCAGAAAAGGAAACAGTGTTATCACTATCATTTCAACAGGAAAACATAAACTGAAATGAGGGGAGGCAGAGCTATCAATTCAATACTAAAAGTGTAAGCCAAAAGGAGGGGAGACAAGTTAAACAGCAGTCTAGCCAATACGATCTACAAATGGCAGAGACTGAAACTAGTTAATGGTTGACTTCAAATTCTTCATTAGCATTAGGGCCTCTGCCCTATAAGAATATGACCGGATACAGGGAGTAACAGCTCATACAGTCACAAAGGCACAACCATTTCAGATATCAGGACAGCTGAAATATAGTTTAGGGATTTGAGGTATTTCCCACTGTCCATGCCCATATACCAAAAAGCAAAAATATCTATATAATGATCCAGTAATCAAAATCATTCCTTAAATCCTAATGCTCTCAGTTACAGTAAGACTTGTGTTTAAAGGAGGAAGGTGAATGAATAAAAGAAGGAAAAGATACTGAGATCTTATTTCTCTAAGCTCGATCCACATATTTACTCCTTTAAACCTCATGACAAAACTAAGAGGAAAAGAATCAACTTTTCCTCCCATGGCATAACAGAAAACAAGAAAAGAATACTCTTGATTTTCTTTAGTTCAACAACTCAGATCATAAATTCGCATACTTCAATTTTCATATTCACTCAATTTCTTCACTTATAAAAATGGGATAATCTTACCAAAGCCATAGTTTACAGTATACTTTGAACGAGAGCAGACAGGGACATAAGCAGGTATGGCAGTGAAAAAATTTCAAAAGTCTCTCCACCATGAAAGCACTGGCAAAACTCTCAAAATCAACAGTCTCAGGACTCTGGAAATTAAGCAAAGCTTCCAACAAACTAAAGAGTGTTTTTTCAAGAAAAACAGATGAATCTAGGTAAGAACAGTAAGCTTTTTGGTGTTTTAACTTCTGCTAGTCCCAAGGACCTCTCTCCCCAGCAACATGTTATACTAGCAAAGCAATAGTCCTGCAATCATGGTGAAAAACAACAGACTAACAGCCTCGGGGTGTGGACATAATGGAGTGGGAATACCTCTAAAGCCCAATTCCCAGATGGCTATAATTATTTCACCTCTCTGGCAGTTTCCTTGAAAATCCCACTCTCAAAAACCCTCTCTTTATTTAACCTGACTCATAACCACCAGATGCAGCTTTTTCCCTGGAGCATGTGTTGAAAATAAATCAGCAGCAATTGTTTAACATTACTTTTATCTAAGGCAGGAATAAGAGTTGGGGTAAACAACATACTGACAAAAACACATAAGAAAAAAAAAATGAGGAATGGGATGTCCATAAAAGGCACTGAAAAGCTCCAACATATTAATGGGAATCTAGAACCATGTTTGGGGCTTTGCATGCCCAAGAAAACCTGAGTAGGCTCCAAGCTCTCATCACTGGCTGAACTTGAGGCTCCATGCAAGGAGGAAATGAAGGGTAATGAGAAGTTGTAAACAGCTGCCCTGAGCACTGAAGTCATGCCACAGCTCACACAAAACCATTTAGCAAAAACTGGATTAGGCAGAACTCCTTTCCCCTTGAAGTAATTGGCCCTTAGTAAGCATTCCAGGAAATTTCCCCCACTCATAACTTCCAGAAGGCTCTTTGCAAAACCAAACCTGCCCCAGCCCACACTGCATCACATGTGTGTCCTTGCATCCCCCTCTAGCAGCAGCATTCCTGCGATAACTTCCCTTATTCAACATCCACACTCCAGCAGTTACAACCCTGCATGACTACCGTGGCCTTTTAACTTTTAAACACCACCAATGAGGAGTTGCCAACTTCCAGTTGAGCCCCCTCCTTCCAAAACCAACCAATGTTAACCTGTCAACTTCCCGCTCCCAAGCTACACAAAGAACACCCACTGCCTCCCTTTCCCTATTTCCCGCCAACCATCCTATAAAACCTTGTTCAGAGCTGTCACCATCTTAAGCAACAGCCCACCTATGCAGAGCCTCACTATAAAACTCCTTCAATCAAGTTTTGGTTTCCTCTTCTTCTTCCCAGTCAAGAAACCTATCAATTGGAAGATTTATAATTTCTAGGCATTTAAAGATATATCCACTGAATCATCAGTAAGCTAACAGAATGTTGACATCATTGGCTACACACAAGAAAGAATGCAGATTTTACAGAACTCCTTTAGAAAATTCACTGAAGAAACATCCATAACAACAAGAAACAAATAAAATGCTGGTGAGCTGGGAATCTGATTTCCAGAAATGCTATATTATATTACTTTAAATGTCCCACTTTCAACAACAAAAAATTGTAAAAGGTAAAAAGACACAATAGAATGGGGGGAGGCAAGAGAATAATGAGGGGGGGGAAGGACAAGAGTTAAGGGGAAGACTTTTCTGTAAACAACCCCAGTAATAAATATCATGAGCTAAAAAAAAAAAAGAGTTAAGGGGAGGTTTAGATTTTCTGTTTCGTGAGGGGGTGTTTATTGGTTATCTTTCTCATAGGAATGATGAAAAGTATCTAAAATTGAAAGTGCTGATAGACTGTTCACTTTGGACATTATACATGATGCCTAATGAACGCAGGTGGCTGAGAAGTAGATTGGCGAACAATGGTGTATGTGTATGATTGAATATTGGGCTGCTACAAAAAGGAATGAAGCTGTAAGACATGCAACATTATGAGACACAAAATGCGGGACATTTTGTAAGGCAAAATAAGCCAGAAACGAAACAGCAGTTATTGTATGGCCTCATTTAGAAAATGCTTATAAGAAAACAGGGGGCTAGACTGTAAGCTCTTATAGCAGTCACATTTAGCACGGAGTGGTAATTATTATTTCTGGATTCTGAGAGGCTGTTTTATATATGTATAACCCACTATTTTGAGTTAAGAATGAAGCCCATCAGGTCGGGATTAAGGTAATTCAGAATACAGAGGTAAGGAACATACTGCCTATATTTTAGAACCTCATTACTCTATGAGACCAAAGGAAGAAAGGTTTATTTTCTCCAGAACCTAAATTTTCTGTGGCGCATAATCTAACTCGACCTGTGTGGATGGATCATTTAAAAAAATTCAAACACAGGGAGTCCAGAATAAGAATGAGGGTCATTAATCTTGTATAGTTAATATAATGCCTGGATACATCCCTGAGTATATTAAGCAGATAATCAAAAAGTACTGGCAAACTCTGATATCTGTTCCACAACTACTTCTTGAACCATACTTTGAAGTGTACTGCTTTTTCAAATACACAAAAAAAGAAAAAAAAGAGGAGGCATATAACAGAGAAGACAGGATTTAACAAAAAAGTATAACTGCTGCATTATTATATTAATATTTCTTTTGGTCTCCAGTGTCTTGGAGCAGCTAGAAGAAAAAAATGAAAAATCATGGGAATGGTAAACCATACCAAACTTTAAAATCTGTTCTATAACTACTTGCTAACATGTACTTGGAAATTTATATATATATATATATTTTATTTCACAATGAAAAAAAGTATTGGCAAAGTCCCTTGTGGGACAGGAGGGAAAATATGGAATGATTAAACTTTACCACCAGGGAAACCCCAGATACTGGGTCAAACATTAGGGACACCCAAATCAATAAGCCCTTGATCTTGAGGCTTGCTCTTGTGAAGCTTATGTATGTAGCGGAGAAGCTTAGCCTCCTTACAGATATGCCTAACAGTTACTTCCGAAGGATCTCTTTTGTTGCTCAGATGTGACCTCACTCTCTCTAAGCACAACTCTGCAAGTGAAATTGTTGCCCTCCCCTCTACGTGGGACATGACATCCAGGGGTGAAAGTGTCCCAGGCACTGTGGGATAAAACTCCCAGGGGTAAGGCTGGCCCTGGCACCATGGGATCAACAATGCCATCCTGACCAAAATGGGGGAAAGAAGTGTAACAAATAAAGTATCAATGGCTGAGAGAGTTCATATAGAGTCAAGAGACTACTCTGGAGGTCACTCTTACACAAGCTTCATTTAGACACTGCTACCTACCATAACTTGCCAAACTCCAACCAAAACCATTCCAGCCAATCCTAAAGAACATCTAGGATGATATATAAGATTCTATCAAGGTTCCATGCACTAGGGTAATTTTTCAGAAACTACAACCTCCAGATGGGTCCCTGGACCAGATAAGTCCTGAAATGCAGAGAGGCCAGCCTCTCCAGAACATCAACTAGTTCATGTTCCCTTCCAACATGAAAAATTTTGAATGGGCATAGCCCAAATACCCCTAAAGAGTGGGAGAAAGATCAAAGGTGATAGTGGAATTATACAGAGAAGATAGGGTTTAACAAATGGGTATGATTGCTGAATCATTATATTGATATTTCTTTTGTTCTCCAGTATCTTAGAGCAGCTAAAAGTAAAAACCTAAAATTATGGAATTGTAAACCATAACAAACTCTGAAATCTGTTCTACAACTAATTGTTGGGCTTGCTTTGAAATTCACTACTTTTTTGTATACATGTTATTTTTCAGAAAAGAGGGGGGAAAAGTCGATGGTGAAATAAAAAATATATATATTCTTTCTAGTCTCCAGTGTTCTGGAGCAACTAGAAGGAAAAATCTGAGATGAGGGAATGGTAGCCCATGACAAACTCTGGGTTCTGTTCTGTAAAATATATGTTGAAGAGTGTTTTGAAAATTATTGTTCTGTATATATGTTTTATTATACAACAAAAAAGTTTTTAAAAAAAAGACAATAAATTATGTCACATACACTGGAAAAATTCAGTCAATATAAATTGCCTTTCAGGAAGTCCAAAGTTGGTCTTATTAAACAAAAATTTTCTATCAGTTATTTTAATTTATGTTCAAATCACCAAAGAAATCATGTCTAAGAACAAAAGAAAAGGAGGAAAATAATGTGTAATCAAATAGAGAATACCAACAATGGGAGAAAAATTCCAAACACAAAAAAGAAATTCTGAAGAAAAAAGTACAATCACTAAAATTAGAAGTTCAGTAGAAATTGTATGGTTCTAGCTGTTATATTTATGACTTTAATCCATTTTGAGTTATTTTTGTATATGGTGAGAGGTATGAGTTCACCTTAATTCTTTTGCATATGGACATCCAGTTTTCCCAGCACCATTTGTTGAAGAGACTATTCTTCCCAAACTGAATAAACTTGGCACCCTTGTCAAAAATGAGTGGGTCACAAAAGTGGGGGTTGATTTTTGAACTCTCATTTTCTTTACCATTAGAAAAGTTGTGGATTTACAGAACAATCATGCATAAAATACAGGATTACCATATACCAACCCCACCACCAACCTTGCAGTGATGGGGAACATTTGTACCAACTGCTGACAGTACATTTTTATAACTGTTAATGAAATCTCAATTTTATTCCATTTGTACATATCCCTCTCCTTGTACCAATACCATACTGCTTTGATTGCAGTGTCTTTGTAATAATTAAAAACAGCAAGCATAAGCCCCTTCCAACTTCACTTCAGGGGCCAGAATGGGGAGAGGAAATGGGAAGTAACGCTTAAATTCTGTAGAGTTTCAGTTTGGGCTGATGCAAAAGTTTTGGTAATGGAAGGTGATGATGAGAGCATAAAACTGGGAACGTAATCAACAGTACTGAATTCTATATTGAATGTGCTTAAAAGGGGGAAATTTTAAGTTGTATATATGTTAGAATAAATTTTTTAAAAGAACCATAACACTGTACAAGCAGTAAACCATAATGAAAGCCATTGGCTATAATTAACAGTACAATTATAAAAATGTTCTTTCATCAATTGTAAAAAATGTACCACACTAATGCAAGAGATTAATAATAAAGTGCTATATAGGATCTCTGTATTTTATGTATGTTTTTATCTATAAACCTACAAATTCTATAATAAAAATAAAAACAAATTCAGTAGACAATATCAACATCTCATATGAAAATCCTAAAAAAGAATCCATAAAACTGAAGATAAGTGTACTGACATCACACTGTTCAAGGAACAAAAGGAAAAAAGAATGAAGAAGAAAAAAAAAATGAAGAACAGAATCTCAAAGATTTGTGAGACACCATAAGACATATCAACATACACATAATGAAAGCCCAAAGAAGGAAAAAGGAGAGAGACAAAAGGACAGAAAGGATATGTGGGGAAAAAATAATGGCAATATGATCATATGATTCATCGCAATACTAATTCAATTTCCAGCAAGTTACTTTAGGATTTTAGAATAGGCAACACAACAGTCAAGAAGAAAAAGAACTACTTTAAAAATTAGAAAATAGCTGGCCAGCAGTACAACGGTGGCTCAGAGGCAGAATTCTCACCTGCCATGCTGGATACCCGGGTTGGAGACCCAAGTTCGATTCCCAGAGCCTGCTTATGTAAATAATAATAATAATAACTGGCAAAAAAAAAAAAACCTAAAAAATAACTGACAACATCAAATATTAGAATGCAGAACAACAAGAACTCTGTACAATACTGACAGTAATGAAAGATGATACAGCCATTTTGAAAGACAGTTTAGCTGTTGTTATACAAAGCTTTACCTTACATCCTGGAATGAGCTGAGACTCAGCATCAAGGGACTGAGAAAAACCCTAGAACGAGCTGAGAATTAACATCAAGGGATTGAGAGAACCTTCTCGACCAAAGGGGGAAGAGTAAAATGAGACTAAGTGTCAATGGCTGAGAGATTCCAAACAGAGTCGAGAGGTTATCCTGGAGGTTATTCTTATGCATTAAGTAGATATCA
>PVIY010012700.1:0-61141 GCA_004026745.1 Myrmecophaga tridactyla
AGATGGAAATATTAGTGGTCAATGAGAGGGAGAGGTAAGGTTTTCATATGTAGAGTTTTCTCTTTATTTTTCTTTTTTATTTCTTTTTCTGGAGTGATGAAAATGTTCTAAAAGATTATCATTGTGATCATATTGTGAGTACACCATGTACTGAATGTATGTGTGTGAATATTTCTCAATAAATTTTTATTTAAAAAAAGTAAAACAACGGAGAATAATAGGCCATACAGGCACAAATAAAAAGAAGGCTGAGGTCCCTAAATTTTATCAAAGCATATTTCATATAAAGGTAAATTTTCAAGGTAAATTATCAGCGTTAGTGTTACCTCCCCCCAGGATGTAACCTACCCCTGGCAAATATTTCAGAAAACCTCTCTCACCACAACCCACATTAGTCCAGCATCTCCTTCACCAACCATCAGCTGCCCTCTTGTGATAACCTCCCAGTACTCAGCTACCACCCTTTAGCAGATGCATTCTTGTGGTAAATTCCCCTTATTCACTATCCACCCTCCAGCATTCACAACTCTGCATGCCTAAGGCCATGTTTAAATTTTAAATTTTACCAATGGAAAGCTGCCACCTTCTAACTTATCCCACTATTTCTGAAAACTAGCCAATAGACACTTGCCTAACTCTTGCCTCTAAACTTCCTAACCCTAAACCTTAAAACCCTGTCCCTTGTCACCTCAAGGCAGCCATTTCTCTTGTTCTTGAAATGCTGCCAGGGTGGCTCTGCTTCTCCCTGAAATGAAGCTTTCTCCTGAACTCCTTTGTCCCATCTCATTTTGGTGAGTTTGCTAAGTTTGCTCTTTGTCTGGTGCCAAATACCAGGATTTAGAGTGAGATGACCCCCACCCCTTGGCCTTGCAATCTGGGAAGCAGCAGGCAGTGGCAGCTCATCTTGGGCTTGCTTGTAGATCCTGGTCAATGGGTCCTGGGTGTGAGCCCCTCTGAGTGTCTCCCAGAAGTCCACAAGGTCAGGGACTCCTGGACCCACTCCACCTTGCAACTGGGGAAGTGGCAGGCAATGGCAGCTCATCCTGGGCTTACCCTCAAATCTTGGTGGTTTAGTCAGGAACAAAGTTCCAAAGTACCCTTCCAGACTCACCCTGCAAACTCCATCTCTGAAGACAGCTGTGCTGCCCATAAAGGAACTGGAACTTCACTCACCCCAACCTGCTGGACCCATAACCCAAGTCCACACCACCTAGCCTTGTCACCATCTAGTCCCTATCCCACTTTCTCGACTCTCATATATTCTGGAAAGCCCTGGTTCCAGGATCCAATGCAGCTCCAGCAATCCCTCTGTACAAGGGTCTGCCTAGTCTCCAGATTGAACCCAGGACACTGGCTTCTTTCTGAGGGACCACTCTGATCTGCCCAGTTCCTTTTGAGTTTGGGGGCACCCAACTCTCGAGGAAATCTTTGTCTGGTTCTAGTAAATGCCCAACTCCAAGGAGTTTTCTTCTCTAACACTGGTGACATGGCATGGGGCACTCTTTTCCCTAGATAGCCACCTCCCTAGAGTACCTACTTAAACAATGCAAAACCTTAGATTACTGAGATCAAATTGAACTTAAGCATCTTATATTCTATTGTAATCCTGCCTGGCTGTGAAATAAACTAGAAAATAATTCACATCAGTCAGAGAGTGGGACCTTTAGTTACAAACTACTGTGAGACCCTGACAATTTCATACTAGGTACCATAAAAATGGGGTGAAGTTCCATATGTTCAGACCTTCTTTTCTCTTCACTCTCATTCCTCTCTCTGCATTTCCTGCTCAACTTACACATCCTCATAGCCTGCCACCCCCCCCAACAGCTCCACCCTGCTGCTGCCAAACTTCCATCCAACACTGAACACAAATCACAGTGGCGTGAGTTAAGGATTCTTCCATGAGAAGATCCTACTCTTTATTTCTCTCTCTCTCCTTTCTCCACTGTCTAGGTCTTCACCATCCCTGAGGGCCATGGTGGGTGGGATGCTTATTTCCTCATGGGAAAAAAAAAATTCCTCACCATCCCTAAGGGCCATAGTGGGCAGGATGCCAGTGCCCTCTTAGAAAAATAACCCTCACCATCCCCGAGGCCCATGGTGGGCAGGACACCTATGTCCTCAGGGGAATAAAAGTGATCTTCACCATCCCTGAGGGCCACAGAAGGTGATTTGCCTGCATTATCATTGGGAAAAAAAAAAAAAAATTGGCTCTTGAGATATATTGTTCCAAGCACAGTCCACCTTAAAAATTCCTTAGTCTCACCCATGTCACCTAAAATGGGAAACTCAATTTTGACTCCCCCCCAAAAAAACACACCTTTAAATTGTTTCCTCCATAACTTTAAAATTCTGTACCCAGAGAGAGACATCAGACCCCAAAATACTTATTTTCTATTCAACCTCTGTGTGGCTGTGATACAAAATGGATAATGAAAGTCAATGGCCAGAAAATGGCACTTGATTTTCAAGCTCTCCAAAACTTAGAAAACTTCATCCAGTGTACTGACAAGAGGCCTGAAATTCTTTAAGTTCAAACTTTCTTTTACCTTCATAACCATCCCTCTCTTTGCCAATCCTGTTCCTCTTACCAAATTCTTGTCTTACATAAAAAACCCTCTCAAAAACCTTCCTCTTCCTTTCTCCCTTCCCCTAAATCCTCTGAAAATTTTGACTTTAATCCATTGGGTTGTGTTGATCCTGCACCTCCTCTCTGTAGACCTCTGCTGTTGTTTCCAGACTCTCCCTCCACCCCATGTCCTCTTCCCTATTCCCTGCTCAGCTTTCCTCCTCACTTTTCTCCCTTCCTCATACCTGACCATGAGGACTATGCCCTCCTGCTTCACCACCCCTTCTTCTGTGAACACAAAGTCAGCTCCTAATCCCGTACTTTCTAAGTCTACACAGAAGCCAGCTAACCTCCGGGAAGTAACGGGAGCTGAAGGAATAATTAAAGTATATGTTCCCTTTTCACTCTCTTATTTAAGTCTAATAGAAAACTGAATAGGATGGTTCTCTGAACCCTGCCACATACATAGAAGAATTCCAACACCTCACCCACTCCTATGACCTCATCTATCAAGCCAGCCACTACTCCACCTTGGAATTAACAACCTAATTCCCTTGACCTTACCCACGTAGCTCACTTTTTAACTTGCATAACAGAAGGCATAATAAAGACTGTCCTGAAGGCAGTTAGTTATGATCACAAAAACCTGATGAAAATCCAGCTGCATTTATAAATAGATTGATGGAATCTCTCCTCAAGTATGCTAACTTAAACACTGAACCAAACTCTGGTCAACTGTACCTACACACTCATTTCATTACACAATCTTATCCTAATATCAGAAAAAGGTTGCAAAAACTAGAGGATGGCCCTCAAACCTCCCAAAATGACCTGATTAAAACAGCCTTTAAGATCTTTACCAACAGAGAGGAGGAAGCCAAATTAAAACACACACACATACACACAAACAAGATCAGGCCAAAGCCTCCCTTCTAGCTGCTACCCTCAGGTTCAAACCTTAGAAACCTAGCTCCTTTTCCGCTATCCTAAGCCCCCACCTGAAACTTGCCCAGTGTGTCATCATTGGAAATTGGACTGTCCTAACAGAGATCCCAAGAGCTCCACTGGGACTGGGCCCAGTGTGTCACTGTAGGGGTCACTGGAAGTCAAGCTGTCCTAAAAACACTGTTTCCAGGAAAACCCCTCCAGCACTCTATATGAACCCAGAATCAGGATCTTCCTTTCCAGACCTCCTCAGATTGACAATAGAACACTGATAAGTCCCTGGATCAAAATGGCCCCACATCTCCATCAGTAAGTCTGAACTAAGGGTCATTATCAAGGTTAGAAGTAAGCCGATATCCTTTTTAATTAATATGGGGCTACATATTTGATTCTCCTTGAACATTCAGGACCTTTATCTACCTCCTCAATCTCTATTGTGGGGGTTGACAGCATCCTCTGTTCCCCTCTAATTACTGAACCAAACATATGCTCAATAGAAGATCTCACATTCTCTCAGTAATTTACTATAATCTCTATCTGTTCTCTCCACTCCTAGGCCATGATATTTTATTCAAAGTTTACTCTTCCATTTCCTCACTGAAATCATCTCTCTACTTCCTCACTTTCCAGAGCCCTAAAAATAACAATTCCTAACATTCCTGCTAGACAAATTATTTCAAGGCATCTTCCAGGACTTCCAGTGGCATCAAATTCAATCCTTATTTTACCCTTCTACCTCTACCTAAACCATGTCACTAACCTCCTTACTAGTCTGCCAAGCTCTTCCTCTTACTATCTCACTCTTCTTCATATTAAACTCCCAACAGCTCCTCACCATCCTCTTACAAGAACCATCCAGACAACAGCAACAACTGTTAATCATTCTAATTGTTGGAAGTGCCCCAAATCTACCCACATTGATACCCTAGCCCTGCTTGTTTTTCCTTTAAGCCCTGAAACTCTTTTATGAGCTTGTCTACAACATCCCAGCTTTGGTGGCTAATGGGTGACAAAGCTCCCCTCAATTTTACCAGAAAGTGAAAATTGGACAAGTAGAAAAAAACCTTAAAATTTTAAGAGAAAGCATAGAAATCATTCAAAAAGCCTGGGATGCTAATTATGGGAACCAAACATGGCTATCTTCATTTCGTTCCTATCTCACTTCATTGCTAAAATCATTTCTTTTATCCCTTATAACACCATTGCAGTTGCTATTATTGGTTCTTCTCTTTGGCCTTTGTCTCTTACAGCTCATCTCACAGTTCATAACCAAGTCATCCAGTCAATAACTCAAAAATACATGGATGATGTCTTCCAATATGAAAAGGAACAAAAACAAATTTTTCTCCTGTCCCATGGCACCTCCAGTCATACCACCCAAATTTTTCCCCTTAGGACAACTATGCCCCATTTCAGCTGGAAGTGTTCCAGAAAATAGACAGTCACCCCATTCCCCCTATTAGTAAAAAGAGCAGAATGTTATGCCTGGTGGAGAAGATCCCTTCCCCCTAAGACATAACCTATCCCTGGCAAGTATTTCAGAAAGCCTTTCTCACCCCAACCCACAATTGTCCAGTATGTCCTTCACCCTCCATGAGCTGCTGTTTTGAGATAACCTCCCATTATTCAGCCTCCATCCTCCAGCAGATGCATTCATGGTAAACTCTCCTTACTTACTACTCGCCCTCTGGCATTTGCAACCCTGCATGCCTAAGGCAATGCTTACATTTTAAACTTTGCCAATGGAAAACTACCAACTCCTAACTTAGCCCCCTATTTCTGAAAACTAGCCAATCAGAGACCTGCTTAACACTCACCCCCAACTACCTAATCCTAAGCATTAAAAACCCTATTTGCTGCCATCTCAATGAGCCATTTTTTTCTCTCTTGAAATGCTGCACGTGTAGCTCTGCTTCTCCCTGAAATAAAGCATTTTCCTGAACTTCTTGGTCTTGCCTCATTCCTGGTGAGATTGCTGAGTTTGTCTTTCAATCAAGGATAACACAAAGCATTTCATGATGATAAAGGGGTTAATTCTCCAAGAATGCATAGAAATCTTAAGATATATGTGCCTAACCACAGGGCAGTAACATAAGTAAAGCAAAAACTGATAGAAGTCTAAGAAGAAATCTACAAAACCACTATTATAGTTGGAGTCTTCAACAATCTTCTATTGCTAATTCACATGTATAGCAGGCTGAAAATTAATAAGAATATAGCTGAAATATATGGCATCATCTATCAGCTGGATCTAATTAATGTTTATGGAACAAAACATCCAACAGCAGCAGGGTACACATTCTTTCCAAATGCACATGGGAAATTCAACAAAATAAACCACATTCTGGGCCATAAAACACATCTCAGTGAATTTAAAAGAGTAGGGATCATACAAAGTATGCTCTCATACCATAATGGAAAATAATAACACAAAGATAGATGGAAAATAGCTAAATATTTGGATATTAAATAAATAACACAGAGACCAAAGAAGAAGTCTCAAGAAAAATTTAAAAAGTATTTTGAATTAAATGAAAATAGAAAATGTGACTTATCAATGTTGGTGGAATATAGAGATAGCAGTTCTTAGAGGTAAAATTATAGAATTGGATGCATATATTAAAAAAAAGAAAGCTAAAAAGTACTCAAGATTTCATATTAAGAAAACTAAGATAAATGAGCAATATTAACTTAAATCAAGCAGAAAAAAGATGTATATAATAACAACAGAAATCAATGGAATCTAAAACAGGAAATCATTGTAGATAAAAAACAATAAAATTCAATGCTGGTTCTTTTAAAGATTAATAAAACTGAGAAATCTCTAGTCAGGTTAACCCAGAAGAAAAGAAAGAAGACACAAATAATATCAGAAATGAGAGAGATACTGTCACTGTTAATTCTATGGAAATTAAAAGTGCAATATTAGAATATTATAAACAATTGTATTTTATATAATAAATTAAATGGTCCAAGTCCTTGAAAGACACAATCTACACAAACACACACAATGAGAAATAGATAAGCTGAATAGGCTTATAATAAAGAAATTGAATTGGTAATTGTTAGCTTTCCAAGACAGAAAGTCCCAGGCCCAGACAGTTTAACTGGAGAATTCTACAAAATTTAAGGAAGAAATGATAACTATAATCTATATTCTCTTCCAAAAAAATAGAAAGAGATGGAACACTTCCTAATTCATTTATGAAGACAGCATTACTTTAATACCAAAATCAGATAAAGGCATTACAGGAAAGGAAAACTTTATACCATTATCTTTCATGAACATGGGTATAAATGTCTTTAGCAAAACATCAGAAAATTGAATTAAACAATATATAAGAAATAATTACATACCACAATCAACTGAGATTTATTTCAGCTATGCAAGGCTGATTTGACATTCAAATTTCAATTACTGTAATCCATCATATCTGCATGCTAAAAAAGTAAAGTATAAGACTGGAAGAGCATTTGACAAAACTCAATAAACAGGCTTGATAACAACTAAAATCTCAGAAAAATGGGAATGGAGTGGAACTTCTTCAACTTGATAATTAATATCTACAGAAAGCCTATAGAAAATTTCATGCTAATGTTGAGAAATGTTTCCCACTTAAGATAGAAACATTGCAAGAATTTCCTTTCTCCCCATTCCTATTCAGCATTGTCCTGGAAGTCCAAGCTAATGCAATAAGAAGGAAATAAAATAACATATACAGATTGGAAGTAAGAAACAAAATTGACTTTGTTTGTAGATGGCACAACTGTCCATGTAGAAAGCCTCAAGGAATTATATACGAAATCTGAGTCTAATAACAGTAATTACAAGGTTTCAGGACACAAAGTTAATATGGAAAGTCTTTCCTACAAACCACCAATGAACACTTGGAATTTGAAATTAAAACACAATATCATTTGCATTAGCACCATAAAAATGAAGTACTTAGGAAAAAAATGCAGCAAAATGTTAGATCTATTTGAGGAATACTACAGGGCTCTGAAGAAGAAAGTCAGTCATTATTAAATGGAGAGTTATTGAATGCTCATGGATAGCAAAACTTAATATCATTAAGATGTCAGTTTTTCTAAACAATATCTACAGATTTAATACAATCCCAATCTAAATCTTATTCTTTTGATAAACTGATTTTAAAGTTTCAATGGAAAGGCAAAAAAAACTAGGATAGTCAACACAATAGGGAAGAAAAAGAACTAAGAAGACTGACACTATGCAACTTAACAACTTACTATAAACCTACAATAAATAGGACAATGTGATATAAGAGAAAGGACAAACAGATTAATGGAACTGAATAGAGAAGCGAGAAAAAGATTCACACAAATATAGTTATTTGGTTTTTGACAAAAAAAGAAAGGCAAGTTAATGGGAAAGGATGGGTTTTTCATCAAGTAATATTAATAATGTTGGAACAATGGGCAGATACATGGAGAAAATGAATGTGTATTCAAAATTAATTCAAAATGGATTACAGAACTAAATGTAAAAATGCAAAACTATAAAAATTCTAGAAGATAACACAGGAGATTCTTGGTGATGAGTTTTTAGACACAGTATCAAAGGCATATATAGTGAAAAAATTGAAAAATTTTAAAATTTGAAAAAGTAGATAATTTTTTTTTTTTAAATTAAACTTCTCTGGAAAGACACTTTTGTGAGAATGAAAAGACAATCTGCAAACCAGGAGAAAATATTAGAAAAATACATAGCATATAAAGAATTTTTTACCCCAAATATATAAAGAACTCATAAAACTCAGCAATAGGAAAATAAACAATCCTTAAAAAAGAGCAAAAGATCTGAGCAAACACTTCACAAGATATAATATATAGATGGCATATAAACATATTAATGATGCTCAACACCATATTTCATAAAGGGTTTGCAAATTAAAATAAGGTGCCATGAAACATCTAGTAGAATGCCTAAAATCTATAAGACTAACACCACCAAATGGTGGCAAGGATTTGGAACTATACAGGAACTCATATTCATTGCTGATATGAATGTAAATTTGCAAAGCCAATTTAGAAGACACTTTGATGATTTCTTGTGAAGATATACATAGTCTTACTATATGATCCAACAAGCATGTTCCTAGATATTTATCCAAATAATTCAAAAGTCTATGTGCATGCAAAACATGCACAAAGATGTTTATAGAACCTTTATGCATAATTGCTAAAAAGAGAGAGAATCAAGATGTCTTCCAATAGGTGAATGAATAACCAAACTATGGTACATGCATACAATGAAATATTATTCAATGATAAAAAAATATATACTACAAGCCACAAAAAGGCATGGAGGAACTCTAAATGAATTTTTTTTTTTTTTTTTTTTTTTTTTTTTTTTTTTCTTTTGCATGGGCAGGCACCCGGAATCAAATTTGGGTCTCTGGTATGGCACGCGAGAACTCTGTAAATGCATTTTGCTTAGTGTAAGAAGCCTGTCTGAAAAGGTTAAATACTATATGATCCCATATATGACATCCTGGAAAAGGCAAAGCTATGAAGACAATGAAATGATCAGTAGTTGCCAGATATTTGAGAGGCAAAGGATTGTGGGGAGGGCTGAATTTCTGGGGCATAGGGGTTTTTTTGGCAGTGAAACTTTTCTGTACAATACACTACATTTGGATATATGATATGCATTGGACAAAACCCATAGAAATATGAAATACAAAGAATGAAACTTTGTGTGAACCATAGACTTTAGTCAATAACTATAGTAAATCAATATAGGTTCATCCATGCTAGGAAGGTACTCTACAATGGTAAGATATTAACAATAGGAGATACCATAAATGAAAGAGAGAGGGAGTATATGGGAGCTATCTGCTCAATTATCTGTAAACTAAAGACCGCTTTAGAAAGTAAAGTCTATTACATTCTTTTTTAATGCAATTTTATTGAGTTGTATTCACATTATATAAACCATCTGAAGTACAAAATCAATGTCTTACAGTATCATAACATAGTTGTGCATTCCTCACCATGATCAAATTTTACAGCATTTCATTACTCCAGAAAATAAATACAAATAAAAAAAATGAAATTCAAATCATCCCATACCTCTTATATCCCCCTATTAGTGACCCATAGTATTGGTCTGGTAAATTCATTATTGTTGATGAAAAAATATTAAGATATTATTGTTAACTATAGTTTATACTTTGGCAAAGTACATTTTTTCCCATAGAGCACTCTGTTTTCAACTTCTTATATGGTGTCATAGATTTGATCTAGTTCATGAACAGACTTTTTTTTAGATTTGTACCATTAATTACAGCCATTGTCCACCACAAGATTCACTGTGTTATATATTCCCATGTTCTAACCTTCAACTTCCCTTTTGGTGACATACATGTCTCTAAACTTCTCTCTTCCACTATTTTCATACACAATTCAGCACCATTAAGTATCACCTCTGTCCATTTCTAAATGTTTAATTTCAAACTAGTTAAACATTCTGTACATATTGAGAAACTGCTCCCCATTGTTTAGTCTCATTATATCCTGGTAACATATACTCTATATTTTATGTCTCTAAGGTTGCATACTATAATTTGATCATATCAATGAGATCATTACATTATTTGTCCTTTTTTGTCTGACTTATTTCACTTAACATAACATCCACAAGATTCATCCATGTAGTTTCATGCTTCAGGACTTCATTTCCATCTTACTGCTGAATAATATGTATATACCATATTTTGTTTATCCATTCCTCTGTTACTCTCTTGGCTTGTTTCCATCTTTTGGCAATTGTGAGTAATGCTGCGATGAACATCAGTGTGCAAATGTCTGATGGCATCCTGCTTTGAAATCTTCTGAGATCTAGTAGTGGGATTGCCAGGATGTTAGGCAACCTTATACTGAGCTTCCTGAGGAACCGCCAAACCATCCTCCACAGCTATTGTACCATTTTCCATTCCCACTAGCAGTGAATAGGTGTTACTATTTCTCTACATCCTCTACAACTCTTGTAGCTGCCTGTTCATTTAATAGCATCCATTATGGAAGGTGTGAGATGATATCTTACAATAGTTTTGCTTTGCATTTACCTAAAAGCCAGTGAAGCTGAGGATCTTTTCATGTACTTTTTAGCCATTGTATTTCCTTTTTGGAAAATGTCTATTCATGTCTTTTGCTCATTTTTTAAATTGAGTTGCTTGTCTTTTTATTGTTGGGTTGTAGGATTCCTTTTTCTGCCTCTGGAACCCTTATCAGATATATGATGTGGTAGTTAGATTCAGTTGTCAACTTGGCCAGGTGAATGTGCCTAGTTCTATTGCTGTGGACATGAGCCAATGGTACATGAACCTCATCTGTTGCTGATTACATCTGCAGTTGACTAGGAGGTGTCTCAGCACTCACAGCTCAGCCCAGGCCTTTAGAGATGCAGAAAGAAGTCACCCCAGGGAAAGTTGTTGGAAACCAGAGGCCTGAAGAGAAGGCCAGCAGAGACCATCCTGTGCCTTCCCACATATGGAAGAACTTCAGTTGAAAGTTAGCTGCCTTTCCTCTGAAAAACTAACAAAATAAATCCCCTTTTATTAAAAGCCAATCCATTTCTGGTGTGTTGCATTCTGGCAGCTAGCAAACTAGAACAGATTGGTTCCAAATATTTTCTCCTATTGAGTTGGTTGCCTTTTCACCCTTTCAACAAAGACATTTGAAGCACAAAAATATTCAATTTTGAGGAGTTCCCATTTACCTATTTTTTCTTTTATTGTTTGTGCTTTGGGTGTAAAGTTTAAGTTTTCTGTTAACCAAAAACTGCTTTAAGAAGTAAAGTTTATTACTTCTTTTGTAAAAAGATTTTTTTCAGAAATAAATATTTTCAAGTTTATTTAGAAAACAAGTATTTTGTCATATTTCGTACTGTGTAATTTACACTTATATTTCAGCCTTTGGAAAATTATTTAAAGCTGGATCAGTATGTTTAAAAGTATTTTCTTAACCCATTATCTTCATTCAAAATGGTCCATGCAACTGGAAAAAGATGGTAATATCAAACAGTGAAATGGTTATTGTAATTACTGTCACCTGGAACCAAAATTATGGAACTTTGTTATACTTGATAGATCACCATTCAAGGAAAGTTCAGAATTAGGAATGGAGTGACTTCAAAATGATTAAGTAAATGTAATTAAAATTAATATGATAAGCAGTAGGAATAAGGTAAAGAAAGCAACAAATTTCTGAAGCTTATTGCAAAAGGATTTTTTGTTCTCTTTAGAATTTTAAAGTAATTTCTCATCAACAAGATGAAAACTAAGCAGAAAGTAGACTTTATTCTTCCCACTCTCAGTTGTTAAGAATTGAGGGGTCACATCTGTTTTACTTGATTTTGAATGTTTGCTTTGCACTGGATTTTGAACAAAGTACTGAAAATACTTTGTAATCTAGCAATTTGAGCTATATTCAATCCAGAGATTCTGAAATTTCTGAGAACTTCAAAATGGTTGAGGAAAAACTAAAACTCACAATTCAAACACCCTTATAATGCTTACACTAAATCTTTGGTGGTAAAAAAAAAAATGTACTTTATTTTTTTACATTTTCAGTTGTTCTCTTTTGTCTATTTCAGACTGTGGAATTTGATGGATTTCAGTGTTTGATCAAATAGCCTGGCTAAAAAATCACTTATTCTTGACTTGGCCAATGAGGTGCAAGAATATATAGCTAGATTGTCTTTTTCTTCTTTTCTCACTATTGTGTATATTCAAGGATTGTAAGTCTGCTTTTTTGCAATCTCTGTTTGGTCTCCAATATGTTTACCTTTCTCATTTCTTGCCTTCATACTGAAAGGGGATTCCTTGTTCTCCTGATTAATTCCAAGGTGATGTGATAAACTCAGATTTATGGCTTTAATCTGCTGGCACAGGAATTGTGAGATCACATTTCAACCATACTGAAAAATTGAATTAATAAAAGCATTTGTTTGTATAGGCCTTTGGCCTCACAATCTGATAAACCTTTAAACATATTACTTTAAAGAATATGTGTGCTTTAAATAATGTTGCCAGGAAGAATTATACAGTGATTAAAATTCAGTAATCCATACTTGCAACAAAGCTCATTCTCTTCTTTCTCTTCTTTGAAGGGCATAAAAGAAATGCAGGAAGCTTTAAAAAAGGGAAGAAAAACCATACCAGATAATAGTTTCTGCATTTTTTTTTTAACTTTGGACCAGCATGTAGAAATGCTAATGCCTTTTTAAAACCCTTGGTTTATCTTTGTTGAACAAGAAATTGTTTCTCAGATAGACTTCCCAAAGAGGATCACATATACATCTAGATCTATCTAAACTGCCCTACATTCTGTACCTTGGCCTGGTACTTTCTATTTATCCTTTAAAAATAAAATTAAGCATTCTTTCTGCCCTATGGTTTTTTTGACCACTTTAGGTTGAATGAAGTTAGATAAGCTTTCTTATAAGACACTTTAATATCTGGAAGACCAGGGACAAGAATTTAATAGGAATCAGTGTTTCATATGTTTAAATATGTAAAATGTATAAATCCAGCTAGTAAACAGCTGTAAATTTGTCCATCTATCTTGACAAATATATCACTATAACGATTATTGCACCAGGTTCAAATTTAGCATTTTTGATGCTTTAAATTTCCCGGTCCAGAGCTTGCAGCTTGCCCTTTCTTTATCTATCCTAGAGGAGACTAGAGTGCATACTTGGGGAGGAACAGCCAGGCAGTCTGAATCCATCCATGCCCTTTATACATTAATGTCTCTCAAGGCCTTTATACATTGATCCATCCATGCCTTTTATACATTAGCCTTTGTGTGTACACATTGGTGGTGTGGACTGCCTTCAGGAGAACTTGAACAAGCAGAGTTCTTTACTTGCTCTGTATTTGACCTTCAGGCTACAGGGGTACCCACAGAGTAGTTAGGAGTGGACTATGTTAGCATAAAATAGCTCCATGGCCCAGAAGATTCCCAATGTTGGAGTAAGTGCCACTGGAGGTGAGCAGAAGCAACAAAGCCTTCTTTAGACTGCAACCCAGGGTGAGTGCTCTTAGTATCTGTGTCTAAAAACAGTACTCTATCTAATTTCTTTCTAAAGGCACAGAATATGTCTTATTCATCTTTATATACACAATGCCAGATCATGTGCAATAGGTTTGTTTTGGTTTGTTTTACTTGTTTTGGGTAATTGAAGAAGCCCAAATCTAGAGAAAGAATATAATGGTAGGCCATAGAGCTAGAGAATGTTAAAAAGAGAATTCAAAATCAGAAATCAAAATCAGAGACTTTGGTACCAAATGCTTTAGTCAGTTATTACTTTACATGGATTCCTTCACAGTAAAGCATATAACAGGATAAAATAAGTCACTAAGCAACCAAACAACTTATATGTGATTTCTGAATATCAGACTCAGAATCTAAATGTTAGAGTAGCAAATTTACAATGTAAACTGAAATCTCAATCTTGCATGGTGTCTGCTGTTAAAGTGAGGGCATTGATTGGAAAGGAGTGGGACCTTGAAAAATGGGATTGTGACATATGGATTGATAATGAAGTCAGGGGTGAGCTTGAAAATCTAGGTCATACTGGGTCTTCTCTAGATAACCCTGCAATAGTCTTCCCTGAGGACATAGCCATCCTACCTCCAGTCTGCCTTGAGGAGTTGGCCACCTAATCTCCACCTGAAGGGATTAGCCCTAGAGTAATTAATCCTGTTTCACCAGATGAAACTGAAAATGAATGCCCTGAAGCAAATCTCCTGGAAGATGCTTCTAATTCTTTTCATGACTCACCCCCACCACCCCTCATTTCTTCCAGACCTATAACTAGACTAAAGTCCCAACAGACCCCTAAAGGTGAGATACAAAGTATCACACATGAGGAAGTATCTTATACTCCAAAAGAACTGTGTGAAATTTCCAATTTATATAGACAGAAATCAAGGGGATATGTGTGGCAATGGATTTTAAGGATGTGGGATAATGGTGGGAGGATTATAAGGTTGTATCGGGCTGAATTTATTGATATGGACCCAGTAAGCAGAGATTCTGTATTTAATGTTATAGCTCAAGAGATTAGAAAAGGTATTAGCAGTTTGTTTGGATGGTTGGCTGAAAGGTGGATCAAAGGGTGGCCAACATTATCTGAGGTTGAAATGCCAGAACTGCCCTGGTATAATGTAGATGAGGGAATCCAGAGGCTTAGAGACATTGGAATGTTAGAGTGAATTTATCATGCAAAGTCTGTTCTTACACCCCAGGAATATCCAGAAGATGAACCTTTTACCAGAACAGTGAGAAATATATTTGTGAGAATAGCACTATCATACCTGAAGAGCTCTGCAGTAGCCCTTCTCTATAGGTCAAATTTTACTGTGGGAACTGCTGTCACTGAGCTGGAATCTTTAAACACAATGGGGAAGACTGGATCCCAAGTTGACAGAAGCAAGGTGGCAGCACTTAATCACCAAAAACAAGGTGTATGTGGCTATTATAATAGACAGCAAACTCAAAGCAGGTGTCAAAATACTCTGACTCACAGAAATTTGTGGTGTTGGCTAGTAAATCTTGTGGTACCTAGTAATACAATTGATGGGCAGTCTACTAAATTCTTGCTTGAGCTATATAAATGAAAGAGTTCTAGGTCAAGCAAACAGAATTCTAACTTGAATTACAAAAACACAGAGTCATAGCCCGTTAACCATTTTCCAGACTTGAGACAGTTTGCAGACCCAAACCCCATTGAATGAAGGGGAGGCCAGGTCCCTTTGGGGGAGAACTCTGTTACACTGCAACAAACCTATACCCTTAATCTTCTTTCAAGTCTTCCCCAAGAAGACTGATGGCCTTATACCAGGGTAACTGTCCATTGGGGAAAGGAAATGATCAGATATTTTGGTGATTATTAGAAACTGGTTAAGAAGTGACATTAATTCCAGGGGACCCAAAACATCACTCTGGTCCACCAGTCAGAGTGGGGGCTTATGAAAGTCAGGTGATCGAAGGAGTTTTAGCTCAGGTCCATCTCACAGTGGGTCCAGTGGGGCCCTGGACCCAATCTGTAGTTATTTCCCCAGTTACAGAATGTATAATTGGAATATACATACTGAGCAAGTGACAGAATCCTTACATTGGCTCTCTAACTCATGCAGTGAGGGCTATTATGGTGGGAAAGCCAAGTGGAAGCCAGCAGAACTGTCCCTACCTAGCAAAATAGTAAATTAGAAAAAATGCTGGATTCCTGGAGGGATTGCAGAGATTACTGCCACTCTTGAGGACTTGAAGGATGTAGGGGTGCGGATTCCCGCCACATCTCCATTCAATTCTCCTATTTGGTCTGTGCAGAAAACAGATGGGTCTTGGAGGATGACAGTAGATTATTATAAACTCAACCAGGTGGTAACTCCAATTGCAGTTGCTCTTCCAAATGTGTATCATTGGTTGAGCAAATCAATACATCCCTGCTACCTGGTATGCAGATATTGATCTGGCAAATGCTTTTTTCTCAATAGGTGTTAGTAAGGACCACCAGAAACAGTTTGCTTTCAGCTGGCAAGGTCAGCAATATACTTTTACTGTCCTACCTCAGGTGTATATCAACTCTCCAGCCCTTTGTCATAATCTTGTCTGCAGGGATCTTGATCATTTCATCCCACAAGACATCACACTGGTCCATTATATTAATGTATCATGTTGATTGGACCTAGTGAGTATGAAGTAGCAACTACTCTAGACTTACTGGTAAGGCATTTGCATGTCAGAAGATGGAAGATCAATCCAACAAAAATATAGAGGCCTTACACTTCAGTGAAATTTCTTGGTGTCCAGTGGTGTGGGGCATGCCAAGACATCCCTTCTAAGGTGAAGGATAAATTGCTGCATCTGGCCTCTCCTATGACCAAAAAAGAGGCACAATGCCTAGTTGGTCTCTTTTGATTTTTGCAACAACATATTCCTCATTTAGGTGTGCTAATCCAGCCCATTTATCGAGTGAACAGAAAATCTGCTAATTTTGAGTGGGGACCTGAACAAGAGGAGGCTCTGCAACAGGTCCAGGCTGCTGTACAAGGTTTTCTACCACTTGGGCCGTATGATGCAGCAGATCCAATGGTGCTGGAAGTATCAGTGGCAAATAGAGATGCTGTTTGGAGCCTTTGGCAGGCCCCTATAGGAGAATCACAGTGCAGGCCCTTAGGATTTTGGAACAAAACCTTACCATCTGCTGCAGATAACTACTCTCCTTTTGAGAAACAGCTTTCGGCCTACTATTGGGCCATAGAAGAGACTGAATGTCCAACCTTGGGCTACCAACTTACCATAAGACCTGAGCTTCCTATCATGAGCTGGGTGTTGTCTGACCCACTAAGTCATAAAGTTGGGCGAGTGCAGCAGCACTCCACCATAAAATGGAAATGATATATACAAGATATGGCCAGGGCAGATCCTGAAGGCAGAAACAAGTTACATGAGAAAGTGGCCCAAATGCCCATGGTGTCTACTCCTGCCACATTATCGTCTCTTTCCCAGACCAGAGTATGGCCTCTTAGTGAGTTCCTTATAGTGAATTGATTGAGGAAGAGAAAACTAGGGCCTAGTTTACAGATTTAGCATGATATGCAGGTACCACCCAAAAGTGGACAGCTACAGCACTGTAGTCCCTTTATGGGGTGTCCTTGAAGGACAGTGGTGAGGGGAAATCCTCCCAGTAGGCAGAACTTCAAGCAGTGCACCTGGTTGTTCATTTTCCTTGGAGGGAGAACTGGCCAGAGATGCATTTGTATACTGACTCATGAGCTGTTGCGAATGGTTTGGCTGGATTGTCAGAGACTTGGTAAGACCGTAATTGGACAATTGGTGACAAAGAGGTCTGGGGAAGAGATATGTGGATAGACCTTTCTGAGTGGACTAAAAAACATGAAGACATTTGTGTCCCATGTGAATGCGCACCAGAGGGTGTCTTCAGCAGGGGAAGGTTTTAATAATCAAGTGGATAAGATGACCTGTTCTATGGATATCAGTCAGTCTCTTTCCCCAGCAACTCCTGTCATTGCCCAATGGGCTCATGAACAAAGTGGTCATGGTGGTAGGGATGGAGGTTTTGCATAGGCTCAGCAACATGGACTTCCACTCACCAAGGCTGACCTGACTACAGCCACTGCTAAGTGCCCAATATGCCAGCAGCAAAGGCCCACACTCAGCCCCCTATATGGCACCATTCCCCTAGGTGACCAGCTGCCTACATGGTTGCAGGTAGATTACATTGGACCACTCCCTTCATGGAAGGGACAGTGATTTATTCTAACTGGAATAGACACATACTCTGGATATGGGTTTGTTTTCCTTGCCTGCAATGCTTCTGCCAAAACTACCATCTGTGGGCTTACAGAATTCCTCATCTATCATCATGGTATTCTACACAGCCTTGCTTCTGATCAGAGAACACATTTCACAGCAAATGAAGTGCAGGCATGGGCACATGCTCATAGAATTCTCTTCTATTACCATATTCCCCATCATCCAGAAGCAGCTGGATTGATAGAATGGTGGAATGGCTTTTTGAAAACTCAATTCTCATTCCAACTAGGTAACAGTACCTTGAAGGGCTGGGATAATGTTCTCCAGGAAGCTGTATATGCTCTGAATCAGCATCCACTGTATGGTGCTGTTTCTCCCATAGCCAGGATCCATGAGTCCAGGAACCAAGAAGTGGAAATGGGAGTGGCACCACTCACTATTACCCCTAGTGATCCACTAGGAAAATTTTTGCTTCCTGTCCTGTGACCCTGAGCTCTCTTGGTCTACAGGTTTTAGTTTCAAAAGGGGGAGTGCTTCCACCAAGAGAAGCAACAATTCCTTTGAACTGGAATCTAAGTCTGCTACCTGGTCACTTTGGGCTACTCATGCCCCTGGATCAAGAAGCCAAGAAGAGGATTACATTATTGTCTGGGGTGATTAACCCTGACTATCATTGGGCAATAGGACTGCAACTACACGATGGAGGTAAAGAAGAGTTTTTCTGGAATATAGGACATCCCCTAGGGCATCTTTTAGTACTACCATGCCTTGTGATTGAAATCAATGGGAAACTGCAACAACCCAATCCAGGTAGGGCTGCCAATGTCTCTGAAACTTCAGGAGTGAAGGTTTGGGTCACCCCACCAGGCAAAGAACCATAGCCCCTGAAGTGCTTGCTGAGGGTAAAGGGAACGTGGAATGGGTAGTGGAAGAAGGTTGTGATAAATATGAACTATGACCACATGATCAGTTACAGAAATGAGTACTGCAATGATGTTTTGTTCATGTTATACTATCTAATTTGTAAGATATCAAGTTTATGAATTAATATTACCCAAGGACTTGCACCCTATTCTGGAGAGGTTTAATGTGCTTCTGGTTACATGCAGGGCAGTTGAGTATTGTTAGGTGAAAACAAAATCTGTCTTATATTGTTTTCTGTTTAGAAATTAGGTATGGTTTAAGGTGATGAGTATAACTGCCAAGTTGACAAAGGGTGGACTGTCATGGTCAGGTTCACGTGTGAACTTCGCCAGGTGGTGGTACCTGTTTGGTTGGGCAAGTTCTGGCCTGTCTTTTGCTATGAGGACAGTTCATAGAATTAGATCATGATTATGTCGACTACATCCACAGCTGATCCCATTTGTAATCAGCCAATGAGAGTGTCTTCTGCAATGAGAGATGCTTAATCTAATCACTGGAAGCCTTTTAAGGAGGATTCAGAAGAGACAGTTTCTCTTTCTGCTTGAGCCAACGAGCCTTTCCTTTGCCATTCATCCAGACCCTCTATCGTAATCATAAGCTTCACAGTCTGCCCTGCGGATTTTGGAGTCTACATTCCCACAGTTATTTAAGACACATTTATAAATTTCATATTTATGAATATTTCTTGTTGATTCTGTTTCTCTAGAGAACCTTAACTAATACAGGGCTGATGTAATTTCTAAACTATATGCAATTAGGAAAAGAATGTAGAGGACATTCTAAAAAGATAAGAAGACTGTGTTCATGCCGAATATAGAAAAAAGATATATCGAAAATGAATTTCCATTCAATAGAAGAGGAGTTAACATTCATTGAGATGAGACAAAAGAAAGTTATTAAATTTTATTTAATACGTATTTTCATGTTTCTCAAATTATGAACCTATTTATATTAAAATGCTAAATTATTTTAAAGAAAAGAAATGTGCCTAGGTGAGCCTACTCAAACTAATAAATTTAAAACCTACCCCCTTCAAAAATCAAAATTCTCTCTAGCAAAGTAAATATATGATCTCAGGCTCATATTAAGGAATGTACTTCCAATGGATAACTATGCATATGCATTGGGGTGAAAAAAATAATCTCTCTCTTTTTCTCTCTACCTCTGTTCCTCTCTTCCTCTCATTTACTTGGATAAATGCCAGAAGTGAATCAGGGTGCCAACTATAGAAGAAACATTGTTTTTTCAAATTATTGTGAAGAATCCCATTTCTGGTGGAGACAGAGGGCCGCTGGAGTATTTAGCAGAGCAGGATTTAGTGTGGGGAAGAAGGGAATGATTCTTCTCCCCTGTGATAACAAGTCCTATTTGTCCCAATTTACAGCAGCAGGGGAGGGAAAGATGTACCTAATATGCAAATAAAATATCTAGGTGCGAGTGTGCATGTAAAAAGATAAGCTAGGTAGTGGCTGAGTAATTACAGTAGTTCAAGACATGTAAATATATCCTGTGGACCAAAGAAACATAAATAGGTATAATGGAAATGGTGCAATTAAGAAAATAGAACTTTAGGTTAAATAGCAGTACACATTCCAAGCAAAGAACTTACTTTCTAGCAGGACAAAACCAGGGATAATGTGCTCCTTAGGATAACAACTTTTATCCTAAGTTGTTATCCAACAACTTTTGACTATTCTTCAAAGTCAATGGTATACTAAAGTCAAATTAATTACAGAAGATTATCTGAGGTGGAAAAATATATATGATGCTCTATATTGAGAATTTCTTTTATGAACAAATATCAATTCATGAAAACGCTGCTTTGCTGTATCTTTTTAGGAAATACTTATTATCTTTGAAAGCAAACTTGATGAGAGTAAATCTTAAAAACAGTGGAATAAAGCATAAGAAGAAATCACGTTGATGAGTACTGCACTACACAGTCTGGCAATTAGTAAGCTACATTGCCAAAGTTAACGTTAAGTAGCAGGTTAAAAGGACAATTAGACCTGTTACTTTTTCAGGCATCTTTAGTTCTGTTCTGAAGGTTATTGGCTATCATTAGAATGTATTTCATTTAACAAATGTAAGATAAGACAAATGCATTCTCTAATATGGATTCCATAGACATAGTTGTGTTTAATACTATGTGTTTTTTTTAATGTGACTTTATTGGCATATATATATATATATATATATATATATATATAAAATCTTAACACCCTGTGTGGATAATCCAATCCAGATTTTTCCCACATGAGCACTGTCTCTCCTCACAGAGGCCTCTAATATGATGTGCTAGTTTGAAGCTGTATGTACTCCAGAAAAGCCATGTTTCTTGTGGGGGCAGACCTATTGTTGGGTGGGACATTTTGATGAGGTTGTTTCCATGGAGATGTGACCCTGCCCATTCAAGGTGGGTTTTAATCTCCTTACTGGAGACTTTTTTAAGAGGGAAACATTTTAGAAAAACACAGACACTTGGAGATAGAAATGGCCAGGGGAATGCTAAGCAAGGCCCCAGATAACTGAAAGAGCCAGAACCTGGAGAGAGCTGAGAAAGAAGCTAAGAGATGAAATCCACAGAAAAGCCTCCAGAGGAGAAGCAGAACCATTGAGACTAAAGCCCAGGAGAGAGGGAATGTCAAACGTCATCATGTGCCTTGCCATGTGACAGAGAAATGCCGAATGCCAGTAATCATTTCTCCAAGAAGATATCCCCTTGTTGTCATAATTCAGATATTTTCACAGTTTTGGAACTGTAAATTTGCAACATAATAAATCTCCTTTGTAAAAGCCAATCCATTTCTAATACATTGCATTCCCGGCAGCTTTAGCAAACTGAAACATATGGGGTCTTACAAATAAGGAAAAATGGTCAAGCAGTGCAGCACAGGTAGGGGAAACTCACAGAGAAAGAATCATTAACAGATGCTCAGAATTCCCTTCGGTCACACCGGGGGCAGTGTACCATGATATGGGAAGGCTGTGATGTGCTTCAGCTGAATGATTAATAAAGCATCAACGTCTCTCCTGGTGGGATTAGTGTTTAAGATAAAGAATCAATATGACATGGCAAAAGCTACAGATCAGCCCTCCTTTGCCAGTTTAATGTCTGTGATTGGAAAGGCATGAGCTCTTCTCCTGGTGTAATCAGTGGATTGTTACCCAGGTATTGTGCTGGACTAGAATTGATTGTCTTAAGCACTGGAGCAGTGATCAATTTCCATGAAGCCTTGCTGGAAGAAACCGCATTTTGCAGGATTTCAGTCTGCAGATTTTCAGACTTGAATTAGTAGACCCTTACTCTCATATGATTGCCATCACTGATAGCATCCTGACCCTCATTTGTGATGTTGCAACTCTGACTGCATGTTCACCAAAAAAGAAACTGAAAAAACGCAAGACATATTGAGCTATGGTAGTTTCCCTGAAAGGATGCCCAATACTGTACAGAAATAAAATACACAGGAAACAATTTATTGTTCACAAATAAAACTTTCGGGGAAATGAAGACTAGTAGAAGTAAATGTGAACATCTCTAAGGGAAGTAAACAAAAATGCTTCAGGAAATTTTGAATGCATATTCTCCTTCTAGCAAAACACTTCTAATTGTTTATCAACAATTTATTTCAATTATGTAGATGTTTATATATAACCCACAATGAATTGATTTGTTAAAAAGACATGTGAGGTGGGCAACAGTGGCTCAGTGGCAGAGTTCTCACCTGCCATGTTGGAGACTTGGGTTCATTTCCCAGTGTCTGCCATGTTAAAAAAAAAAAAAATACATAGGACATGATCCCTGCTGTCAAGGAGTCTTCATTGTGTAGTGTGTAAAGAAATATGCAAATTATGAAAATATCAATGAAGGCCATCTCTTTTCCTTATAGGAAGACTGTAAACACTCATATCCTGGGACCAGCTCGTGCCTACTCAAGGGAACCGATTTGTTAAATTTTCCAATAACTTACAAATTAGCCATAGTGGAGGTATTTATACCAGGGAAATAAACATATTAAAAGTCAATGCGTTTCTTTTTAACCCACAGAGCCTAATTGCTAAATATTTAATACCACATTCCTTAGTACAAATAAAAGAGTAAGAGAAGAAATAGTCTGAAATTGTTGCCAGAATCATCAGTTTTCCCTTAATTCTCAATTTTTTTTTGAGAATAAATTTAGAAAATGAGGTATGAGTATGGTTTCCCTCAATAGTTCTAGGATATTCTTTGACTAAAATGTATGTATATCCCAAACTGGAAGGTAAGGTATGATGTTTGCATGAAATGGAAAAGCAGGTGAAGAATTTTTTTACTTCACATAAAATGGATATTTGTTATTTTAATATAAATTAATATTAATCAGCATTAGAGAAAATGAAACTTGTCATGAATTTTGTAGAGTAATTGTATGTAGTATGCTTTCTGGACAAGATAGACTGCTGACAAATTTGTAACAAAGAAAATGTTGCATCTACTTTGATTGAATTGATGTTTTGGATTTCCTTCAAAATTCTCTGACATTGCTAATCCTCATATAAGGGATGGATATAAATTCTGAAATTTTATATCCATCATAACACTTCAACTTCCAATCCCTTCAGATAAGCTACAGTGAGATAAATAGCCTACTTAAAGATCTCATATCTACCAAACTTGGTAAGTGGCACATCCACTGACTTAATAGAAACAATGAAGGCTGAGTAGGAAAGATGTCAGACTTTTGTTCTCCTCAGTTTAGCAAGGCAGAGGTCAAGGCTGGCAGGGATTGAAAAGGTTTGCCTGACCCAATGCATTGCAGGCCTCTCAAATGTGAAAATGGATTCATTTTAATTGACCATGATTTCCCAAATATAATTTGATAATTTTATCTCTAATTTCAACAAATTACCTAAAATTACCATGACATTTTTATAAAATATTGACCATATTGTCTACCTAATATTTATAATTATAATACTTATTGCTCTAAATTGTAGCCTTGGTGCTAACTGTAGAAAACATTCAAGTCCCTATGTCAATTATGATTAACATGTATTTATAATACACTCTTAGTATGTGATGTGTTATCTTTTATATTTAGATCTGTATAATAAAATTAGTGTTGAAGAGAAAATTTGGGAAATATTCATTGTAAGATTTCATTTGGGTCCATTTCTTTAAATCACCTAGTTTAATTATTCCATCTCTTTAAGATTTATTTCAGAAGTAAACATTTTACCACAAAGATAATGAGTATGAAATGATATGCCTATAAATCTGATTGCTTTCTTCAGTTTCAAGCTGAAACCCTTAATTCCCCTCCAGTTTGTTCATTTCCTTTAGGATCAGCTTTATTCCATTTGTATTGGCCAATAAAATATGAACTCTATGGTCTGTACAGGCACAGAGTTTATGTATTGGATCATCATACGTCTGGGTTTTCTACAACAAAGCCAGTATATGCTTGATTTCCTGGCACCATGATTGAAAGCTACCCTTTCACTCTAACCCCATTTTCAATGATAAATTATATGATCATACCAGGTGCCTACCCATGCAAAAAAATGAAAAATTATATGATCAATCCATATATGAGAGGTCTAACATCTATTTTTTCACTTAATACTCTTGTCTTTTGCAGAATATTTGCTCTGAAACAAGTTCTCAGCCAGGAGTTTCAAAGTAAATGGTTAGAAATGTTTGAAGGAATAACCACACTCACACACACACACATACGTGTGAGTGTGTGTGTGTATATACTTATACATTTAGGAACCAGAAAAAATGAAGATAAAAATAATCAAGATAAAACATGATTATTCATATAAACATCATGTTATAAGTCTTTTAAACTTTTTGAAATATTTTCAAATCCATAAATTTGATCTAAAAGCATAGAGTTAAAATATTAAGCACACAGATTGTGTCTTTAATGCATGGGAAAGCATGGGATTGTGTCTTTAATGAAACCATGGAAGCTTCATAGCTTCTGATTTAATACACAGAATTTTAATATTCATATGTAAAAGCTAAAAAAAATTGAAATTTGACAAAGTAATATTACTGCTTTTACAATTGACTTAGTTTTTGTTATGGAAATCAATAACTAGGACAGTCTTTATTATTTAAAATAATGTTTTCCAAATGTTGAATTTTGTCTGCTTCAATTTCATTTAATGTAGGCATTAAAGTCAGCCTTCGCATCTCTCTGGAATGCCCCACTCTCTATTAAGAGCTCACACCTCACTTCTCCCCAGTATCTTGCCCACTCAAATTCTGACTTCTTTATCAGTCCTGATCTTTGATGTGCTTTTTCCAGCTCCAGGATATTGCTAGGAAATGTGCTGGTTACTCTGTCTCCTAACTACAATCTATTCCATCAATTTGGAAGATGCTTCAAAGGAAAAGAGGGTTAACAGGGTATAAGCTCCCTACTCTGAATTCTTCTACTTTTCAGCAATTTGGCTCCTCATAACATGGTTACCTAAGCAACTCCTTTATTTCTTATTTTAGTATTTTTATCTGAGTCTTCTAATGGTTCTTTATCTGATGCAAGCTACTTCATCCTACCTACAATTCTGAAACTTTTTTTTCAATGGGCAAATGACTATCTTTTCTTTAGAAGCAGAAATATAAAATTTACCTCTCTTAAGAGGCTGAGCAAGTCCTTCAGTTATATAGAAAATCTTAGGAATTGGTACACCTTTGACCTATTTTGGTCAAAGTACAAATCCTGGGAACATTTTACTTTATTGCACAGTATGCCCTTAGCTAGTATATTCAATGCCTAAAGAGTTTATTCAAACAAGTATACTATAAATACAAGTTACAAATCAATTTTTATTAATTGGCATTAATAGAAAAATTAAATGCTCTATTTAATTTTCTTCAAATTGATCTGGATAGATTAATTTTATTGAAATTACCTTTCAGTAAAATGATAAACTGAAACAATATACTTGTTATAAAATAGGTTTTTAAATGATTTCTGTACAATTATGACACTTTTACCCCATTTTTCTTTTTCTTTTACTTTGCTAGTCAACTTTGTGTTTTAAAGATTGAATCATTGTTGCATCAAAACAACACCACTTTCATAATTTTATTTGCTATGTAGTTATCACCTTTTGAAAATGAAAATGTGTCTTGAAATAATGAGTTCCTTTGTTTAAGCTCCAGGACGGCATAAATTTTTTCTTTAGACTCTACTTAGTAAGTAGCATAATGTTTGGCATCTGTAAATGTTCAAGAAGAATTTTCTAGGCAAACGATTAACAGCATTCTTCAATTCCAGGTTCTCCATGCCATGAACATACATTTCCATTGGAAACCAACTACACATCTCTCAAAAACATTCCCCATCTCACAGCTGAATATTTTGTAACCATATTAATCCATCTATCCTCAAGTGTTTCTATTCTTAAAATTATACCATCTTCAAAGTCTAGTTTTATTATTATATCTTTTTGAAATATTAGATGCTCATTTTAATTTGATATAAATCAATCTTAATCATTATAATTGTGAAATGATATAGTGATAGCTTTTCCTTTGAAGAACTACATGGACAAACTACAGCAGAGAAGCTATTATGGTACAATTGGAAGCATCTTATAATAACAGGAAAATATAGCTAGAAAATTATTGCAAAACTTGACAAGAAAACATATGAAGCCTGGAATTTCTCCCAGTTCTTGACATTCCATTGTACATTACAAACACTGATAGGTCAATATAACATTGCTAATTGTGTCTATATTAATGTGATTTTAAAAATCAGATACTACCAATATATATTTAGAATAAATAACATTTGACAAGAAAGAGATCTTAAAGTTTTGGAAAAAATAGGAGTTAACACTATACTGTATAACTTGTGATTTGAAACATTTGTATAATGTTTAAAAAATTGTTTAACCACATTATCTTATTGTTTCCCAAACAAAGGAAAGCATTTATTTATTTATTAAATTGAATGGGGTAGAAGTAAATAAAGAAACCAAAACCAAATATTAAGATGCTTAATAAATTATTTTATTTCATAATTTAAGAAAAAATACTTTGTTTAAAATTTAGTAATTGATTGTGTGACTTTGTAACTAATGGGAATATATTTATTATCGTGATTACTTTTCCTTCATTAGCATTCATTTATTCACCTTTTATTCATTCAACAAATACCAAATGCTTATCAAATGCGGGATACAACATAAGGATTTGCAGGCTTGTCAGATAAATCAATTAATGCAAAATAAGATTGTAACATGGTAAACTTTCACGTAGTATATTATGTCAGGTCCTTCATAAGCTACTGTACAAACCTTAATTTTTCACCCTGTAAATCATTTACCATCAATTAATATTGGCATTTATAAGTTTAAATTTGTCCAGTTTACATGTTTTACATATCTTATGATAAATATTTTTATTCAATTGTTATTTTTCTGCTATCTTTCATTTAATCTATTTCTGATGAAATTCCCAGTTCATCATTAATTTTGCTAACAAAAGAAGTTACATAAAGCAGCAAAAATGTTTGAGGACTGGTTTTCTAAAATTTTTTTACAAGTGTGACTTAAATTTGATCATGAATTTTTGTTTAAATTGTAAATCAATACAGGCAGTGCTTAAAGATACTAGCATAAATGACGTCGAAGGTATCCATGCTTTAAATGAACTATATATCTCTTGAAAAATTATTTCAACATACATATTATTATAAAAGATCTTTTATAAACATTTTTATAAAACATGTTTATCAATGTTCAGAAAACTGGGTATGAAGTGTAAGTGCTAATTTTTACCCAGAATTTTAGAAAATACAGTACTAATAATTTTAAAAATCATTAATATACATAAATGTAATATTTTCTAATTAATAAACCAAATATCCAGTATCATAGGACATACTATATTTAAGAAGTGAGTTTGTAGTTACTATCATATTTATTAAATCAGAAACAGCTTTGTCCAAAGATTGTTGTAGGTATATAATTTATTGAAATAACTGTTTTTTTATACATTTCACTTTAAATGAATCCAGTAATATGTCGTGGCAATCTAGATGTAATATGACTTTTAGGAGTAATATAAATTATGAGTAAGCCAGTCAAAGCGCCTTGGTAAATAGCAGTTTGGGGGATAGGGAAAAAGGACTAACCAGAGCAGAAGGAAGCTTTTGCTGCCCCAAATGACATCCCAACCAAAGATATTTATTCAAATTCAGAAGACCAAAACCAATATTCTAAAATTTATATTTCATCCTTCTTTGTCTGGCCAAAACTCTGAGTGTTGTCTTTCACACATACATTTGATACAGTGTACATAGTCAGAAATGACAATCTTTTAGGTATTCCAGAAAATCATACTGTCCTCAATACTTGGCTTTCAATCGAACAAATGTTGAATGGACACCCATTATGTACCAGCACTAGTTCAGGAAAGAAAAACAGATATTTCTTTTAATATCATCATTGTTCAAGCTACTTGAGGAGTGAAAAATCACCTTCAAACTACCGAGAGGTCATTCAAAAATACATTATACATTATGACCAAAGTTTTCTCACACAAACTAAAGAACTTTGAAAGCGCTAGTTCTTTACATGTTTACTGCACTTTATTCAGCTTGTTTGCGTTGAAACCAGGGTTCAAAACAGTCATTACTCTTTGTGGCTTCCTCAGAAGGAAAAACTAATCCCTTTCTATTGAGAAGCTGCTCTTGCTAGTATACCTTGTTATCAGGTATTTCATTTCATTCTTAACTAGTGGAGTAGTGCATGCATATCACACAAGTTAGCAACTTTTTCATACATGTTTTGTGCTTTCTCCTTAACATGCCATTTCAAATCCATGTATCGAGAAGTATGTAACTGCATATTATGAAAGCTCACAATAATAAGTGGGATGATGTGTATGATGATAAGTAGAAAGTGTACACAAATCTGAATGCCAAATAGTTTCAAGCCTTAAAGTCTATTTACAGTTGTTTTAATGTACAGCTTTAGAATATATCTACATTTTGAAGAAAACATTATGAATACACAGGTGATATTCCAGGGAATTATATTAAATATGTGATCATTAATGACATTTTTCTAATGTTTTACAATTAGAGCTGAATAGTGTTATGAAACGAATATACAACTAAAATAAAGAGATTACATCAGTATACAAAAATCATAGTAATAGGCTCTGGTTACATAAAACCTGTTCTAAGGGTTAGAAGCAGAAGTTAGCACCTCAAATTATTCCCTACTTCACATTTGGTAAAAGCAAATTCCCTAGAGCTTTCCTTCAGTTTCCTCTATACCGGGGCTGTTTTCAGCATTTTTTTCCTGTTAACATCCAGCATCCACCTTCATAGCCTTTCTAATCCAAACTGACTGGTCTACTTCCTATTGAAAATATTTTCACTATTGTTAAACTGGAAACATATGCTAATCCATCCATCCAGTAAGTATTTGATAAGTATGAATTTTTCATTCAGCATATCTCAAAACTAAAAAGGTGAATAAGACACTAGTGCTGCTTTCAAGAAACTTTGTATCTCCAAATACTTTCTATAATCTAAATTCCCTTGTTTTTCAATTTTATCTTTTTCTCTTTTTTTAACATGGGCAGACACCAGGAATTGAACCCAGGTCTCTGGCACGCCAGGCCAGGATTCTACCACTGAGCCACCATCGCACCGTCCTGATTTTATCTTTTATAAAGCCCTGATATACAGCCACAACTTGAAGGCATTTCTTCTGAATTAGTGCATATACAGTATATAAATCAGGAAAAATGCTTTTTATAATTGTATTTTATAATGATTTTAATTAAATGTCATATAATTGTTTGATTTTATCTAAAGCACAACGTATTTAGATAAACATGTATTCTATTACCAATCAGTTCTACACATTAGATACTTGAAAGGAAAATTGAGGGTACTCAGAGTTTTTAAAAAATTGAAGATAATAAAGGATCTGATTTAGAGGATTAAACAAAATGTCTGCAAACAGTATTTTCTCAAAGCATTTTGTTAAATAACTCAATAGGGCAGTAAAGAAAAAAATGATTAGTTGAAATATATGTGGATTAACATAAACCTTGCTATATATATGATGGATTTATCTGTTATCAACTATTCAGAAAATTATCTACTGAAAAATGTAAATATAATTCATATCAATCAGATATCTATTTTAATAAAGACAATGTAGGATTCAAGAATGAAAAAATGAATTCCATTATAAAGGTGCTTAAGAGAAATAATAATAAACTAAATTGAATTATAGTGGATTATGATATTAATATTCAAATTTCTCCTACCTAAATAACTAATGACAGTCTAGCTAAAGCAGCAGTTTCTCTTATGAGGTGTTCTTTTCTAGTCTAGATTTCCTGTGGGTTTTAGCTGTTTAATATCATGAGGCAGTGTTCCTTTGTTCACAAGAGAGACCCAGCTCAACTTTAAGAGGAAAGATATACTTATTTGAAGGTACTTGTTTTGTCTTATGTCAACTTCTTCCCATATTGCCTGATATAATTGAGCTTCATTTTTGCTAATATTTTATTGTAATATCTATTTCATATTGTCCACGTTTTAGTTTTGCTTATAAACATTTCTCTTATAAATATGCTATGGAGGAATTTTTATTATTTTTTTCTGGTTTGTTTTCTTTTGAAATTTGGGGCCACTTAAAATAGTTCCATTCAATCTTTCATATTCATTGACTTTCTGGGATATTTAAAAATATCCTGTATAATTTTGTGTTTTCTTGGAATATATATAATAGCTCTTCCCAAACCCCAGCTTTTCCTCGTTTACAATGACTTGATAGGTTTTCCTTGTTCTACATTTTGTCTCTTTTTTTGAATAGTTACTTAAAATATTTAATAAATACAGATCAATATGTGTCTATATGTGTATGTATGTTTATATAAAATAAAGTGTACAATTAAGTCAATTTAAATATCTATATTTACACTAAAATAATTTAAGGAACTTTATCATTTTGTTTCCTCCTCCGCTGCTCCCAAATCTCAATTTTTTATCCTAATTTATTTACATTTATGAGTTATTTTTCTAATCATGTTGAGCATAAGCAGTTTCCTTTCTCACCTTCTTTGAATTGATATCCTTGGATAAAATGCTAATAGAGCAATTCTCATTCTTATCATATAAGAATAATCTATTTTTATGTTTTTCTGGTTGCATTTATTGTATGATAGTACTAGAAATAATAAAGAAGAAGTATACAAATTTTTTACTTGGTAATATTTTAAAACTTTAGGTAAAATATTTTTTGTCATGAAATTAACATTGATTCCTTTAATTATGCCATTTTAAACTTACAATTGTCTGAATTATGGATGTAGAAAATTGTGGACATATCCCATGTCTCATAGATTTTTATTTATACTTCTCATTTTGGTTTGTACATCTTCATTGATAAAGTGCTTCTTCCTTTAGCGTTACACAATGAATAAGTAAATGCTCACTCAATGCTAATGGAAATACCTTCTTGATTTAATATTTCAACTAAGTCTTGTGTATGATCACCAAAAACTACCATGAAATTCCTTTCTGATTCATTTAGTCCTGTATTTTATTATTAAAGAAAATTTTATGAATTGTGTAAGTGGAGGAGGGAATTTGCTTGAGCTGAGAATGAATATGAATCTCCATGAAGAATTGAATAACCAAATCCATTAGGAATTTCCTAGTCAAATGTGGTTGTTTGAAGCTGTAAGTACCCCAGAAAAACATTTTCTTAAAGTTAATCCATTACTATGTGTGTGAACCTGTTTTGAGTAGGACCTTTTGATGAGGTAACTTCAGTTAAGATGTGACAAACCTCAATCAGGATGGGCCTTAACCTTATTACTGAAGTCCTTCACAAGAGAATGAAATTCAGACATAGAGAGAAAAAGCCACAGAAGCCAAGAAGATGAAATCCAGAAGATAAGGGATATACCAGCAGATGCCACCCTCTGCTTTGCTATGTGACATAGGAGTCAAGGTTCCCCAGCAGCTAGCCTTAGAAAACGGGTCTTTGGGGGAGAAAGCAATGCTTTGATACTGCCTTGGTTTGGACATTTTCCCAGGAGCAAACTATAAGCTAATAAATTCTGATTTCTAAGCCAAACCATTTCATCAAATTTACTTGAGCAACCTAGGAAATGAAAACAGATTTTGGTACTAGGAGAATGAAGTGATCACTTTTGCAAATACCGAAAGTGTGGAAACAGCTTTGAAATTAGTTAATGCGTGCTGGCTGGAAGAATTGTGAGGTGCTTGGTAAAAAAAAGTCTAGCTTGTTTTGAAGAGATTATTGGTAAAAGTGTGAACACTAAAGATACCTCTGATGAGATTTTAGAAATAACTTATGTGTTATTTCTAAATTTCCAATGTGTTATTGGAAACTGGAGGACTAGTGATCCTTATTTTAAAGTGGTAGAGAGCTTGGTGATATTGAGTTCTAATGTGTAATGGAAGGCAGAACTTGAAAGTGAAAAATTTGCATATATGGCTGAACAGATTTGCAAACTAAATGTGGAAAGTGCAGCCTGGTTTTTTTTTGTTTTTTTTTTGTTTTTTTTCTTGTAGGTTATGGTAAGATGTGAAGAAAGGAATAAGCTGAGAACTGAACTCCTGGGCATGAAGAAACCAGGAATTGATGATTTTGAAATTTGTGACCATCTGGAAAATGGGTCACCAGAGAATAGTCCTCTATGTGAGGCTTTAACTGAACATGGACGCTGTCAACAAATTATGTGCAATTCAGAATTGGAGGTACAATTCTGTATGAAAGAATCTATGGAAAGTTCACGTGCATGGATAAGGCGAATCTACCTTCGTGTTCAGAGAGGGAGACTTTCTCCCCTATTGTTCAGGAAGAGTGCTGCTACCCCAATGCTTAAAAAGTGTGGAGACTTTGCTCAACTGCTCAGGAACAGCATGGCTGCTGTGCCAGTGCTTGGAAGGGATGGAGGTGTGAGCTACTGCTCCATCAGGTCCAGAGGACAAAACAACATTCCAGAGAGGACCCTCAGAACTTGAAATATAAAGTCATATTCCCTGCAGTGTTTTGGAATGGTTTGGGACCCATGACCCTCGTTTTCCTTCCAATTTCTCCCTACGAGAATGAAAATGTTTATCCTATGCCAGTGTCTCCATCATAAATCGAAAGCAGATAACTTGTTCTCTAGAGTTCACAGGTCCAAAGAAGGAGGGGAGTTGTATACCAAGAAAGACCATATCCATAGCCAATTTTAATGAGATTTTGTACTAAGCATTGTTTCTGAAATGACAAGGCTTTTGGGATATTGTAATGGAATGAGAGCATTTTGCCTTTAGAAAGAACATGTCCCTTTGGTTTCTAGCATATAGAGTGTGGTGATTTGAAACTGTACATACCTCAGAAAAACCTGTTCTTAAAGTTACTCCATTACTGTGGGTGTGAACTTATTTTAAGTGGGACCTTTTGATGTGGTTACTTCAGTTAAGGTGTGGCCCACCTCAATCAGGATGGGTCTTAAACTGTGACCAGAGTCCCTTATAAGAAAATGAAATTCAGACACAGAGAGTGAAAGCCAGGCAAGCAAGAAAATGGAATTAATGCAACTTGGAAGAGAAGGGACAGAGCAGCAGAAGCCACCATGTACCCTGCAATGGGACAGTGGATCCAAGGATTACTGGCAGATAGCCTCAGAACACCAGTCTTGAGGTAAATCATCATCTTTATGATACTTTCATTTGGACATTTTTCCAGCCTCACACTGTAAGCTAATAAATTCCCATTGTTGAAGCTGAGCCCTTTTACCATATTTGCTTAGTAGACTAGGAAGCTAAAACACCATGTGATAGCAAAATTAACTAAATAGATGCAAAAACACATGTAGTGGATACAAACATTATTCCATTTGTTAAAAAAAAAATTGTTGGAAATTCCAAACTCTGTTGTGTTTTTATCTATCTATATCTATCTGTTAATATATATATTTGCAGTGTAGATTTTATCTGTTTCAATTCATTGTAGTAAGAAAGGAAAAATATACTAGGAAACCAATAGTTTAAAAATAGAAATAAAATTGCATTTTAAAGTGAAAATGTCAATAATATATTTAAAAGCAATATTATACAATATATTAATTAAATTTTTAAGAAAGTATGGGAAAGATCTAAAATTTAAAAATACTAAAAAAAATTTTTTGCAAGTAGTATATTTTTGTGTCTAAATATCTGAGGTATTAGTTATTCTAATCTGTAAACTGCAGTCTTGCTGTGAATAACAAATACATGCCTGATGCGTGTGTGTGTGTGTGTGTGTGTACATGTACACTGTATGTATATATACACTGACTTGCAGTTTGATATTTGTTACATTTCCTTTCCATCATATAAGTTAACATGCCAACAGTGTGTTTACTTAAATGCTTTCTTGCTTTAGGACAAGAAAATTATGTAACCTTCAAAACTAAGTGGTCCAGAGGTTTAATGTTAATATTTAATAGGCAATAAATATACTCTGATTGTATCTGTAAAGTTTAATTAATTAGAATAACTTTACCAAAGAAAATTAAAAGAGTTCTATTTTTTTAATTTTCCACTAATGTATTGTTTTCAATATCAATTATAATTATGCTTGTGGAAATAGACATTTAACTGTGTCCAGGATATCTAAGTGTGAGTTTTGACTACCACCAATAAAAAGCATAATCATACATATGAAACATTTACTCTGTTTGATCAAAATGGTAAGATTTCATGTGCATTTGTTTTCACACTGTATTTTCTGATGTACTTCTTAATATTACCTCTAAATAATTAAAATGTTTTTTATTGCTACAATAATTCAGTTTTACACTTTTGTGGTTTTTGAAAATAAAATAAGCATTTGGACAGCCAATGAATCGAGTATAGATAAAGTATAATTCATTCTTAATTACATTTCCTTCCCAATCTTATAATACTGCATATGCAATTTATTTGCCTTAGCTTTTTCCTAAAATTTCCACAATGAAACATTTTCAAATTATGTGGTATGGACTGATATTTTTTCATAAGGATAGTTACTGTATATACTTGATGATTTTGTGCCTGCTATATTTATTTCCCGTAGTTTCTCAACAATTTTATGGAAGGTAGAGGGTTATCTCCTCATTATAATAATTTCCCTTGTGAGCATGTTTTACTAAATTGTGTAGAACTGATCATATGAAAGTGTACAAAAGATAGAATTTGAAAATTAAAGGTAAGTCTTTATATACTTTGCAGATGATTAATCAATTTATACTAGTTATATTTACTTTAAACTAAAGAGTGAATAATCTTTGTCTATATAATCTTCATATATGAAAGAAGTGAAATTGGAAAAGATGAATATAGAAACAAAATGGAAGGGACAAATCTAGATCATTGGAATCTCATGGTAAATGTGGGAACATTTGGTGCATAATTGCACTAATCCTATGGATGGGCAGAAAAAACCCTGAATGCCAAACTTGATGCTTATCCATATTTTTCTAGCCGACTATACAAGATGCTTGGAATACTGTATAGCTGTATCTTCCATGGAAATCAAGGGATAACTGAAATTTATCAGCATTCTCATTTGCCACCTTTGTATCTTCCCATCTGTCCCTCTTCTTTGTGGCACCTTGGTTTTTGTCACAGTATCAGAAAAGCAAGCAAGGGACAGTTTCAGAAACTCATTTTCCAACATTGCCATGCACCTGGTACTGTTTCTGTGTCCTGTAGTTATATCAGCCTCTGTGGAAACACATTTATTCCCCACTAAGCCTGTTTAACAGGGTGATTAGATAGAACAGATCAGAATGCATCTGATCCTCTTTATGAGGTAAAACAATTCTTCATTTGAACCTTAGATGAGGTAGTTTTTAAATCAGAAACGATCACTAAAATGTTAAGAAACATATTTGTCAGCTATTTTTATTGATCCTGATATTTTTTAAGAGGCTTACAGCTCTGGCTCTGTAATATTATGTACATTACCATTATCCTATGAATAAGAGAGACACACGAGACTGAGACATGAGAGGCTCAAGAAAGCAAATATGCTAAATTTATTTAAAATATACAAAATCCACTGTTTCTCATGGGAAGTGATTTTTTTTCTTTTTGCCCAGGACAGCATCAGCATTTACAGATTTATAGAATGTGTGATTTATTGGTAAGACATAATTAATTAAACCTAAAGCAACAGCGGGCGATGTAAAACTTTTCAAGGAAACAAAGTGAAGTAGAGAGTAATTAGAAAACTCAATAAGCTTGATTCAAACTAGCTAAATCTTTTAAGTGTAAGTGAACACCATGAATTGGACCTTAAAGCTAGTATTTGAAGTAAATGATCTGTTGTACTTGATGGATTGTTTTTTACATTCTTATTTTTCTTTCTTTTTTATTTCTGTACTACTATTTTTAATTCCCAAATACCTTGTAAAGGTAATTGTTTTAATTTCTAAAGAGTCTTTCTTTTGTTCTTTAGAGCTCACCTTATGGTAAGTAGTATATTGGTGACTCACCCTAACAATAAGATTGGAAAATAATGCTAAGATTAGTTTATTTTCAGCTTGTTTCAGAAGTGCTGATAAGGCATCCTGGCAAGCATTGCCATGACCTTGGGGTCTCATAACCAATACAAGTAAAAAACAAATATATCTATAGGGAGATTTGTGTTTTGTCTTTGCTTTAATTTCCTAGCAGGGAGAAAAGTAATCAAAATATATACAAACAATTCCAGGTATTATAATTAAATCCTTTGTGTCCGTCTTCATTTGACAGTATTTTAATGACATTTTTTACTTGTATATATTCCCCTCTGATATCCTTATGATCCGAGTTATCTTTATGATCCCTTAATCTTTCACCCCTTTAGGAAAATAGTAATGTTGACTTTTAATGTCTAAATTTGAAAAAATTACCATATCATTGAATGTCAGTCTGGTCATCATCAAAGTATGGCTAGTCCTCTAATTTATGCCCTCAAATTCATTGATTGTTTTGTGCTGAGAGGGTCAGAGAAATGTAACACTCATTAAGCATGACCAGTGAGAACCTTTTTGGAAGTAATCTATCAAAAAGGGAAGATTAGTTTCCTGAGTCTGCAGTGAGCATGACCTCTCTGGTTTACATTTCCTTTTGTTTTATAATTTTTATTGGGAATTTATCTTCAGCTGTTATTTGTTTGTTTGTTTATTTTCCTGTGGGATTTATTTTCATTTGCTTCCTCTGGGATGCTATAGCTTTACCTATGAGTCAATTGTGTTATTTAAGGCCTGGATGTCACTGCAGTACCCAACAATTTAAAATATCAGCAAATTAAATAATTTAGAAATTTTCTTCTCTATTTCTTAACAATCTAATTTCTAGCAGTCCTAGAAAGACATAAAGGTACCATTGCATGAGGAACTAAGTTTCCTTCTATCTTGATACAAGACTATTCATTCTGTAAAGACACCTTGAATTTCTTTGTCTAAGATCTGTGCTCTAAAACTTGCCAATGCATACTCTTTTGAACTAGTGGTATTAGAAAGAAGCAAAAGTAGATAGTATAGTCCTTCTCTTTAAGAACATAGTCACACTTAGTTCAAGTGGAGCTACAAAAAATAATTTCTCAGCAGCTATGTGCTAGGTAAAAATATTGATGGTATTTTTGTACAGTGATGTTAGCACAATATTTTGAACATAAGTAACGGTGCTAAAATATATATACAAATATGATTTAAAGGGGAAATTTTAGATTATATATCGTCACAGAATAAAAAGTTAAAAAAATTCACAGTAATATTGAACCCTATGTCAAACCATGGATTTTAATTGATAGTACAGTTATAAAAATGTACTCTCATCAATTGTAACAAATGTTCCACATCAATGATAAGTGCTGTTGGTAGGGTGGTGTATGGAAGTCCTGTATTTTATGCGTGATTTTTCATTAAAACCACAACTTCTCTGCTAAAGGAAAATATGCAATAAAAATAACTTCAAATCAAGACTATAAAACAAAACAAAATAAAATCCCCTCAAATTGTAAATGCAGGAAACTTCTCCCAAAGGAGGGAGTGAAGGAAGCTTTGGTAGAATGGAAACACTGTCCATGTAATAAGCTATTGAATTTCTACTCAGTACCATTTTCCATAATGACTGATGAGTTAATACAAATCTGGAACACTTACCATTTTATTCAATTCTATCAGGTCTTCTTTTCTGGATTTTACCTTTGATCCTATTTGTAGCTTACAATGATCTTCTAAAATTTTCTATCCTTTAATTATTCTTCTATATTTCATCTACACTATTTAATATATTAAGAATGTAATTTTTAATACCTGGATTATCTGTGAGTCTGCATTGCTTTATTAACTTTTCCCTTGATTATTGGTTATATATTTTTTTCTTCTCGACAAGAATTTTTTTTTTTTATGCCAGGTTTTAGGAAGAGCCAAAGAGACTACAAGTGACATTATAGTCAGCTAGAGTAGGTTCCCCCTTCCTTGTGTTAACCATTTAGAATGAGGGACTGACCACTTGACTGTAATTAGAGTGTGAGCTGTGCTAACTCCAGATTGGATACAGTTTGAGTAAGACACATCCTATCCCTGTTCTTGGAATATGAATCACTCAGGCCTCTTATTGATCCTGGCAGTTATGTAGATTCTCAGCCCTAAAAAATTTCACCCATAAAAGTCTGCTGTTAGAAGGTTTCAACACAGCTTTCCCACCTGCAATCCAAATAACTTCAAGAAAAGCCTTGAAAGATCTTCCAGGGTAAACCATATAGGACCAACATATATAATGCATTTGAGGCTGAAGAAAAGAACAGGTGGATAATGAGGATAATTTAGTGAGCAGGTAAAGAGAATATGAATGAGTAGAGATAAGGCATCATGGTACATTCGAGGAAATGATAATTCAGTGTGACTATCACTTAAAATATAGAGAATGCATGACCTGATAAACTTCTTGAGAGGTGATCAAAATTGTATCAAAGAATTTGGATGTTGTTCTAGAATTGAAAATGATAGGTGACTTAAAACCTAGAGTGTGACATTGAAAGCTCCACATAGTTGCAATGTACTGAATGGATTGCAGTGTAGCTGTGTTGCAAGGGAGTAAAACTGGAGGCCTGGACTAATGTTAAGAAATACTTAGAGCAATTTGAAAGATAATTGTATCTTGGATCAGAGTAGTGGCAGGAGTGATGAATAAAAATGGATCCTATGGTGTAGACAATTTGGTAATGGCATTATATATCCTGATGAGGAAGAGTAAAGATTCAAGAAAGAATCATAGAAATCTGACTAAGGAAATTGAGTTGACATCAATTTTATCCACATAAGAAACAAACAATATAGGAAGACCTAGGTGGAGGGGAAGAAATTACTTCAAACATATTTACTTTAGATGCCTGTGGAACATCTAGATAGATTCTTAGTGGTGGTAGTAATAATTTGTTAGCTAGTTCATTTTTGTTTGTTCCTATTTTATTTTATTTTTTTGGAATTGGAATAACAAATTCTGACTTTAAAAATAATCTAGCCTGGAAATATTAATTTGGAGAACATGATCTTATAATGGTAACAGAAACAATATAAATAAAGGCATTGCTCAGAGTTTCTGGATAAAGTAAAAGCCTTTGAGAGATTTCTGTTAAAAACAAACAAAACAAGGGGAGGAAATTATTTCAAAGGAGGGGGCAAAGAGGCAACACAAAATCAAAACCTGGGAGTGTTATAGAATGGAGGAAAGATAAGCTTTCTACACGCAGAGACTGTTAGATTCTAAATATGCAACAAGGCCATGAAAATTAAGGACTATGATATGACTACTGGATTTAGAAATCATTATTTCTCTCCACTGAAAATGAAGAGAAGAGGAAAAAGTAAGAACCAATGCAGAGAAGAATCTCTGGTATTGAAGAAACATTTTTTTTTTTTAATTTTTTTGGCATGGGCAGTCTCCAGAAATGAACCCTGTCTCCTGCATAGCAGGCTAGAATTCTGGTACTGAGCCACCGTTGTACCACTCAGAAACAATTTTCTTAATATAGCTTCTATCCTTATATGTTCAGTAGGAATTGAGGTAATCTAATTGCAATTTTGAAAGCTGAGGTCAGGAAATAGGCTTGAGAAAAGAAAAGAGAGAGCTGTTTGGGGAAGGCAAAAATTATTTTCTTGTAACTTTACAGACAGTACAGTTTTGAGACCATGAACTTAGAAAATAATACTTGGGAACTTTGTGCCCTTTGCTTTACACTTTTAGTTTTGTTTGTTTGTTTGTTTTGTTTTGTTTATAGATACTAAAGGGCTTTTGGGATTGATACAGGGTTATTGTTTCACAGGAGATGTGATTAAAGATCAGTTAGACAAATTGGTTAGATATTGTATGAATAGTTAAAGTTAATTGTGGAGAATCTTATCTGACTAGAGAAAGAAATTGAAATAAACATGTAAGAGAGTGAATAAAAATTTGCTCAGGGACTAGACATTTTTGTGTAGTCAAACTGCAATTGTGGTAGAAGTCAAAATGAAAGAATGGTTGAATGTTGTAAAAAGTGTGGGACGTATATCTCAATATAGTATTTTATAGGTATAATTTTTCAAGGTGCAGATAAGCTAGATGTGGCATTAAGGAATGGGCATTTCTGGTTAAGTTAAAATATATATGGTAGCCTTTGAAATAAACTGTAAAATACTGAATTAGAGTATTAAGTCAATCATCTATTTGGTCAATTTGTGTCACTCGGAAACAAACACCCACACATACAAAACTTGGCAACTTGGGGGAAGAGAAAAGTAAGTGAAAAATCATCAGTAAGTAATAGGAGTAAAAAAAAAAAAAAACACTAAATAGAAGGAAGAAGTAGAAGATGATAGAGCTAAATAAAAGGGCTTCTGGGATGGTTACGCTCCAGTGTCAACCTGTCCAAATGATTATGCCCAATTGTCTGGTCAGGCAAGCACTGCCCTGACAATTGCTGAAGGTTGGTATAACTAATTACATTTGTGATTAACTAAAGCATACCCCCAAAATGGGATAATCCAATAACTCAAAGGATTTTAAGGAAGAAGAGAGTCTTTCACTGCCACTTCAGCCAGTGAGCCTCTCCTATAAAGTATGTTCAGACCCTTCTTCAGAGCCACCAGTTTCACAGCTGGCCCTATGGACTTTGGACTCTTCCATTCCCACTGTTGCTTGAGACACCTTTTTGAATCTCATATTTAACCATCTGTTCTGTTGGTTCTGTTTCTCTAGAGAATGTTGACTAACACAACCTTCCACAGAATTGACGAGGGAGAAAGAAACATTATATTTCCTTATAATATTGAAGAATAAGTTGTTTGCAAAAATGTGTACAGTCTGAAGTTGCTAGGGAAATAGTTTAATCATATGAAAACTGTTTATTAGCTAAAAGTGAGAACATACAAAAAAACAGTTCAGGGTCCATGCAATTTTTATTCAAGTGTCAATATTTAGGAGGGAAAAGTATGAAAATTGGGAAGGAAGGTGAGAGGAAGTAAGTAGGCTCAGTCAGGGCTGCACATTACAGTTTGGGAAAGATACTAATATATAGGTTGATATCCAAAGGAAGAAAAAAAACAATCAGTTCCTGTGCAATGCAATAATCAGATGAGGTGAAAAAGGGTAACCAGGCTGCCAGGTTTCAAAGAAATTAGATTGGGCTCTCTTCTTGTGGATGGAGGAAGGGAGAGGAAAGATCAGCAATCAAGCCTCTAGGGCCTCAGGAAGACTCTGCAAAAGACAGACATGTAGCCTTGTTTTGAGGGGCTCAGAATGCTGGTTGTCGTTTCTTCTCTGAGCAAACTTGACTTTCATTTGTTTTGATTTTTGTTCTATTTTATCACCTCTTGATTCATTACTTAATGCAGGCATCAAGCTACAAGTGAATTCAAATATAATAAGAAAAACTATAAACACAATTAAGTAATCTGATTTTCTAAACCACAATAACCTCTGTTTTTAGTAAGGAAAATAACAGCTCAAATGCAGAAGCAACTAAAACCATATTATATAGTGAAACACACCTTAACAAAACTGGCTAATGCCATTTTTTTTTGTCATGTTAGAATTCTGTTTTGATTTCTATTGCACAGATATGGATTTTCTGATGGGCAGACATTTAGAAGGGCATGGAGATTAAAGAGCTATTGCTGTGAAAACAGTTTTCTTAAATACACTCTGGTTCAGTTCGGATATTAGAGTTTGCAAATAATTGTGAATTGCTGTTGTAAATATTAATCACATCTACTGGTCTCCTAATGGTTATTTTTCCCTCTCATTTATTTTTGCATAATTTTAAGGAAAATATAATGATGCTTCCACCCATTTATGGGGAATTGGAAAATTTGTCAAAATATGCATGTAAATAAGTTAATAAAAAAACAATATGAGTTACGCTGTTTCTATTATTGCAAATGCTTGGAATGTTAGTATTTTCATATGTATACAGCTTCTTCTAATTGAGAATTTTGACTTCTGTTTGTACACATCCAATGGAAAAAAACATAAGAATATGGTTAATATTCTAGAAATTGCAGTTTTAATATGATATGTAAGGAAAAGAAGAAGGAAAAAAAGTGACACCCAAAGCTGTAAAATCCTTGGAAGACATTCCAGCAATTAAATTTATTCAAACTCTTAAAAACAAAATAAAAGCATAAAAATTGATGGCCTGGGACACGTTATTTAAAGTTAATGGGGATTATAAAGTAGAGAAAAACTAGTAAAGAAGAGATTAATTAAAACCTACTACATCTGAAACCGATTCAAGAGAATTCAAGTGAAATTCATTGCCTGACATCAGTGAAGTGAGTGAGAAATGATTGTATGAATCTCAAAGACACACTATTCTTTATTGGCAAAAAGAACACATCTTATAAATGTTATTCATTTCCATATTTTTATTTAAGTAGAAGAGTAAAAGGAAAAATGCAACCAATATGTAAAAATGTGTGATAATATACTGAGAGACAACAGGGTAGAAGTGATTAAAAGCAAAGACTTCTCCAGTAGAAGACTATTTATAGGTCTGCTGCATAATCATCCATGAATCTCTGCTCACTGCGTTTGCAAATGCATATAATAGTATCTTTTTTTCAGGGTGTTTCTGAGAATGAAATGCAACATGTCTAGCAAATGGTATAGTATACTTATAAATGACAGGAACCATGACAGGATTAAAATTAGAAGTAGAAAGACCATTTTAAAGCTACTTTATCTCATTTATTTTCAATTACCATGTTTATTCTTTAAAAGATTAAATCATTCATGTGAAGAAGTAAATAAGTTGGTTGGGAATTCAGTATAATTATTAGATTTTGATATCACTTTTAATCTTGATTTTCTATGATTTCTTCAAATTCAATACTTCTGTTTCTCTGAAATGATATCCCATTCCTGTTGATTGATGGTTGTAGAAATGCAAATGTACAAATTTCATGAACATTTCAGGATGTATTTGCAAACAGATTTTATGCCTATGTAGATGCTTCTGTTATTTAATGTGCTTATATAGACATCTCTACAATTTAATAAATATGCATTACTTACCACCTTCAGTATATGCAAGCTATTCATCAGAATAAGATAATAAACAAATGACTAAAACAGGAAGCATTATATATTGATGAGTTCTATGCATAGCATGATGAAGCACTTAGTATTTTATTGAAGAAAAGAACAAAAATGTGAGCAGATAACACATCATTCTCGAAAGACGTGATTTAAGCTTGAAATTGAGAAATTGACTAAATTTCGGTATCTTATGGGTACATTTGAAAGAAAGATGATGACAAAAATGAAAACAGAAAGAATGGTTGATGAAAAATTTCAAGGAATTTTGAAATTGAATGGTGAAAGGGAAATGAAATACCTACTTAGCAAAGTACAAAATCTGGCTACTCACAAAGACAATGATTTGCTCTAGATTGGAAAAATATGTATGTAGAATAGATAGACATATAGTTATCTTTTAAATATTTTTAATGAATGTTGTAATCCTCATGATTCAATACTATACTTTTAATGGTGATTGTTAGATTTTTGAAGGGTGACCAAAGAGACCATTATTTTTCTCTGAAAAGTATAAAACTATCATCTTTCACTCAATAAATATTGCTATTTAATGTTGCCATTTGGATTTCCTGTGAAGTAGACTCACACATATAAGCCAGATGAATTTTACTGGGGATCAGCAATTGTGGAGTATGTGAAAGAAGCAGGACTGGGTAGAGTGAAAAGTGGAACTGCAAGTCATTCACAGCAAGGCGTTCAGAGAAACCATGGGGGACCTGGAGATGGGATGGTCCTTCAAAGTTGTTATGACTTAGGGAAACTGTCTTGGTCCTTTAAAACTCCACATTAGTCTATTGGATATAATTGGATATAATCTACTAGAAGAAGGAGGCTTGGATTTGAATATGATTGAGGACAATTGATCAGGAGTTTTCCTTTATCATATTCAAAATTTCCGGGAGCTGAGGAAATAAATAATTTAATTCTGGAGTGGGAACAGAGTGGTATAACAGCACAAGTGAAAGGCTGACCCTATAAATAGTACAATGGCCAGACCCTAACCTGTCACCTCTGTGGCAACCAGTACAGGTAGCCAAACCACAACCTCTGCAGCTACCAACCCAGAACAGTCAGGACTTGATCAATGATTTCCACCTTTCCTATTTGTTGTACTGATTCCTAGTCAGGTCCAAGAGAAGGCCAAGCATGTTTCTCACACCAATAACCTAAGATGGCCACCCTAGTTAGCCTGCCTCCAGCCTATCTGTATTAGTCAGGGTTCCCCAGAAAAACAGAATCCACAGGATGGCTAGATAGACAGACAGATAGATATGCAGATAGGTAGATATGCACTTCTATGTGTAGGTGTATATGTACGTGTTTATGTATATGTGATATATAAATATTAAGAGATCTATTATAAGAATTGACTAATGCGACCTCAGGAATTGGTAAGTCTGAATTCTGTAAGGCAGGCTACCTGTTAGGAACTTGATGGTGATATTGAATTCCCCAAGAGAAGCCATCAGTTAAGAACTCTGATAAAGGTGATGATGAATTCCCCAGAAGAAGCTTGCTATCTGAAGCTGAGAGAGAAATTCTTCCTGACTGCTGAAATCCTCAGTTCTCTCTTTCTTGCCTTCAACTGTTTGGATGAGAACTTATTTGTTGATTGTAACAATCAGACATAGATGCAATTAACTGACCAATAATTTAAATCCACAAAATACCCTCATGGTAACAATCAGGCTAAATCTTCAACAAAGTAAACACTGTAACCTACCCAAATGACATTAATCATCACATTCCCTGCCCCAAAAACCCTCAAGGAAAGCAACCCTGAAGTCTTCCTGTTTTTTTACACTGTAGCATCATCCCGCTCCCTTGCCCAACTTTAAATGTCTGATAAAGTGATGGGACTGACTCCTTTGCTATAATAGGCTTTGAATACATAGATTTTCTTTGTGATAATTTGGATAGTCTGTTTATTTCCACAACTAAGAAATTCAGAGTTACTCCATGTTCTTAAAGAATATACTACATTGACTTAATTTTTCTTACCACCTACTGAAAGAACTGTTTCCTACAGGGATCTAGAAGGGAATTTTTTTCTTCTAAAGTTATTAGTGATGTTCTGATTATGAAATATATCTTGTATTTGTAATGATCATATTGACTTGTTCTGTCTGAGGTGTTTTACACCCTTGAATACATCTATCTCTCCTCTCTATCACAATAACTCTCTGTTCTTGCTTTTTCTTGAAGATGATAATCAGACAGTATAGTATATTTTACTATTTTCAGGAGCATATGTAATCTCTTTCTCCCATGAAAATTTAACTTTCATACTGTGATAAGGTAGCATATCTGTTTTGTTCACCAGATCCCCAGACCCCAGAAGAGTGTGAATTTTAGTAATTACTAAGTGAATATTTTCTAAGTGAGTAAATGTGGATCAATCATTCCTAAAGCCTGCAACATCGCTCATTTTTCTTCTTTTCCCCAAACTCAAAGTCTACTATCCTTACTATCCTGCTATATTGTTTGTCTTGATGAGTAGAATTCCCATTAGCTCAATTATTCAAGATAGGTAATTTCAAGCCATCCTAGAATCTTTCATTTCTATCTACATTAATCAATCATTACATACTTCAGTTTTTATTTCTTAATTAATTATTAACTTTGTTTTCTCTTATACAAACCAATATTCAGAGTTTCCTTTCTTCATGAAAATGTCTTTTCTCAACTGATCAATGACTGATCTCAAGATACAACAGCATAAATTTATTTGCACCTAAATTAAAGGCATAATTGAGATGACATGTAAGATCTTTGGAGACATACAATGAAATCTGAGTTTTTTGATCTGTCAGTACATTAGACTGCAGTTAAGCAATGCAAAAATATGAAGACAACTGAATGCCAAGGAACTACTTGCAGATTTTATAGAGAGTGAGCAGACCATATTTAACTTGCCCACCATGTTAACCCCAGTAGCTATTATAGTTTGTTGGATATTCAGTAATTATAGGTTGATATTTTTATTACCCCAAATTTCTAGGATTGTCTTCATTATTTCATAAGATAACGTACTGAAATTTGATCTACATCTTCAGTTAAATAATTGAGGTTTCAGAACTACCCTTACACATGTTTCAGGAATAATGTACACAGAATAAATATATAATGTAACAGCATTTATTTTGTAACAAAATTGAGACAAGACTTTAATAGATTTCTTCCCAGGGCAAACTACCTTTGTTGTGCTTGCCAACACCCAGCATCTTTTGTTTTTAAAATAGTTTAATAATCATATTTGAACATTTACTGCCAATCAACTTAGTCATTAGTAATCATAATAATCTTGCCATTACTCTTCTTTTTTTTTTTTTTTTGCACTGACAATTAAACCTGGGTCTCCGGCGTAGCAGGCAAGGATTCTCCCTGCTGACCCACCATGGCCTTTCCTCTTGCTATTACTTTTAAACATCAAAAACATTATATAAAATAAGTCATATGCAGCAGCTTTCAAATAATACTTCTCCCTACTCCAAAATCATTTTTCACCAATGCTTTATTTTATCAGAAACATTTAGCTAGAACTAATTTTATTCTTAAATCCATGTTTCCCTTTCACAAATTGTAGTCAAGAAAAACAATGCTTGTTTTTGAGCAGCCTCCCCTTTAAAAAAAAAATTAGCAAGTTATCAGTTACTTAGTTCTGTGATATTATTGATTCAGATTATATTGTTTAAGCTCCTATTTCCAACTAAAGAAAAATAGTAGATCTGCTCTTCTGGCTGCCCTAATTTGATTCAACACCATAGTAGTAAACAATCCCAAGTTTTCATCTGGAGAGCCAACTCTTCTCCCTCTCATTTCATTTGGTCTGATGAAACTGACTATCCCTCCACTCAAGGAGTAATGCATATGATCCAGACCTAATCTCATCAGGGCTGAAATTTGAACCAAAATGCTATAATATAATTTAAAGTATATTACGTATCATATGTTCTCAGCATAAGTGTTATTAGTAAAATAATATGACAAATTACTCTTATGGCTCAAACTAGGATGCATCTTTAACTCAAAATTTTAATAAAATTATTGGTTGTTTTAATTGCATTAATCTAGGAATTCTCATTAAGTCTAACCATTGGCTACTTATAATGTACATGCTAAATGTTATTTACTGTTACTTAATTTTACTAACAGAATTATGATTAGTTAGTTGTATAAATTACTGATATTCACAGCTATGCAAGAATAAAGATACTGCACTAGCTGTGTGTAATGGTTTGAAACTATGTTCCCCAGAAAAAACATGCTCTTTTAATCTAATCTTGTAGGAGCACACCTATTATTTAGGCTGAGACCTTTTGATTAGATTGTTTCTATGGTGATGTGATTCACCCATTTGTGGGTGGGAGCTTTGATTGGATTGTCTCTATAGATATGTGACCCTGCCCATTCAAGGTGGGTCTTAGTCCACTTATCAGAGTTCTCTAAGAGACGTATTCATGGCTGAGATGGGCAAGACAGAAATACCCAGGTGCTAAGCAAGGATTCACAGAAATAGCCAGAACCTGGAGAGACTCAAAGTAAGCTAAGAGATGAAATCCACAGTTTGCACTGAAGAAACTAAGTGAGGACCCACAGATGCTTGGAGAGAAAGTCACTGAAATCAGAAGCTGGAGCAATGAATTGGGAGCAAGCACCTCCAACACCAGCCATGTACTTTCCCAGAAGACAGAGGTGTCCTGGATGCCATCTGCCTTTCCTCCAAGAAGTTATCCTCTTATTGGTGCCTTAATTTTGACATTTTCATGGCCTTAGAATTGTTACTTATAGCTCAATAATTTCCCTTTACAAAAGCCAACCCATTTCTGGTATATTGCATTAAGGTAGCTTTAGCAAACTGAAACACTGTGTAATAAGGAATTTGGCCTGGAACCCAAAAGAAGTCTGGGGACTTGATAGTCAACCATTATACCTTTAGAATTTCCCAAGTGACAAGATTGTCTTTTTTTTATTCAGGGTTGACCCATTAGACCACACCTGTTAAACTATGCCCATGATGCAGTTTAATTTGGGCTGGCCACACCCAATAGTCTTAGGTTGGTGGGCAATGATTCAATCAGCAAGCCAACATAATGAAACCCTTATTCAAACTCTGGACACCAAATCTTTGGTGAGCATCCTAGGTTAACAATGCTCTGTGCAAATTGCTACACACTGATAAAACCAGGGTGACACATCCCTTAGGATGATGGAAGCTTAACATTTGGAACCCTCCCAGATATCACTTATGTTCTACTTCTTTGCCTCATTTTATTTTCTTTCTAACAAATCTGAAATAATTAGCATACTGCTTTCTTGCATCTGTGAATTATTGCAGTAAATTATTGAAACTAAATGTGATTGTACAAGCCACAGAATTTGTAGCCGGCTGAAATGTGCATGACTCTGAGGACTCCCAAATTTGCAGCTAATGTCTGAAGGGAGGGCAGTCTTGTGGAGAATAGTCCCTCTGACTTTGAACTTTGGCTAAATACCTTCGCACTAACCAAATAAATTCTTGTATACAATTACTAGGGAATTTATATATAAATTTGAATTTTAAAATCCTTATTTAAAAGTTGTCCGTAATAATTGTCTTATAGTGCAATTTCCATCTATTTAAAGCTCTGTTCAAATGTTCATTGTAAAACTTTTTTATAGAAATGTTTAATCCCATATTTGTAATCTTATTTCCCTGGAGTCTCATTAGAATTTCCTGCAAATACAGTCTTTAACCCAGATTTTTCCATTGCATATATTGATAAAAATAACAATAGATCTTTCATATAAAACATTAAATCTTTTGTATTTCAAAGTGCTTGTCTGCTATTAACATATTCTGATTGATGAACTCTTCATAAATTACCATTTATCATTTTTATAAATTGCCTAAATTTCATTAATGAACATGGGTATCATGCTTTCCCTTGAATGGTACAATATATATTTTTAATTTTATGCACATAGATTTAAGCTGCACTGATAAACTTTACAACTTTCTATTGTCATTTTATTTGATGGCTGAATTATAGTCTTAAGGTACCAAATTTCAGTTAGACATACAGTAAAAAGATTACCTCCCATACCATAAATAGCTGATAGAAGTGACTAGATGTTAAGTATTCCATCATTTTGTCCCTTTGTTCTCAATACATATGATTTTTAAGCATCAGCTCTTGAATGTTTGTATAGTAGAAAACAGAATGGAGAATTCATCCAGGCATTCTTTGCCCTCAAACGTAAGACAGAGAATATACAAAAAAATAGTAAATTACATACTTAGGGTTATTTTATTCATTTATTTTTTAATCCCAGGGTTTTTATATACATCCAGAAAATAATAACATCTCTTCACAGTTTTTTATTCTCTGTATGTTTAAATAGTGATCAATAATATATACTCATATACATACACATGAATATAAACTATGTCTTAATACAGTATTATAGCATATATGGCATATACAAATACATCCTATTATTAAAAGCATGGCATAATCATGAATGAAATGAGATGTACTAGCAGGCAAATATTTACAGTAAACAGAAGCAATTCTACTAGAACATAAGCAATGAGTCAAAAGCACTCCATAACTGCAGTGGAACAAGACATATGGAATGGAACATCCATTCCATAATTTGTGTGAAAAAAGGATAAACAGGCACTCTATATCCACAAAAATAGCTAAATATCACCCACTCTTGATTAACATGAATGGTAATGTTCCTTTATAATGAAAACTTTAGATCTTCAATTTTCCCAGCTGTGAGTTAAAAAATGACCAAGAGCCCCAATCACCTAAATACCTCTGATTCTTTATCAGCATCCAATCCAGAACTGGTGTCTGCTTCTATATACCTTCCTTAATATGACCCATCATATGACCATACTAATAATATGCCCCTCTTGACCTTCTTAGCAGAATGGCCTGTTGTGATTTTGGTGTATTCTCTTCTTTGCTGCCAGCTAAATGAGGCCATCTGCTTTCCTTCTTCACACCTAACAATAAACTCTTTCTTTGAATCTTCAGTGTCTTAGGAATTAGTCATTTGAGCCATGGAACAAAAAATTCACAATCTTTGTCTGGTATCAATTGGTAACTCTGTGGGACCAAAACATCCTAAGAAGCAAGGAGGCTCTCTGCCTGAGGTTCTGGGACCCTGGTAGAATAGATAAGGATGGTAATGTGACTTTTGGCAGTTGCTATATGTTCTTTAGCCTAGAGCTCAGCAATCTGGTTTTTCTCTGTTCTACCAGCACTCCAGACTCTTTTGGTGCCTTAAGAAATTTCAAACAGAGAAACCCTTTCCAATTACAAGCTTGGACATCTGACTAAGTGGGTCATCAAGGTAGAAGTGGATAGGGAAGTCATTTCAGAGGTTCAAGCCCTCTAGACCTGGGCTAGAAGGCCTGTGTCTCACTTCCAGGAAGGTCCCCCTTGTTCTGACCTCCCTACAACTTTTTGTTTTCTGAGTAGCAGTCTGTATGTGGTTTGAGATCCTGACCTGGATTTTCCAATAGAGGGTTTAAAGTCTGCCCTGAATTTGTCTGTCTCATATGTATGAGAAATGCATAATCCAACAATTATTTGGTGTTCAATGAAATTAAGTAGGCCTGTTTAACCTCTATCTGGTTTGTTACCTATGTATATTATGTGTTTAATGCCTCTTTAATTGTTAATTAGTATGTTAAGTGTTTAATGTCTGTTTAATTGTTAGTTGCTATTTTTGGTCTAGTTACTAATTGGTGTGTTACTTACATGTATAACAATTATTAAGTGTCTTTAAATTTGTTAATTGGTTTCTTAAGTCATCCATATTGGTCAAGTGTTCCCAATTGGTTACTGATTACAGGAATTCTTTAAAATAGGATTCTTTGGACTAAATTGAAAAATTGGAAAGATTTTGTTAGGCACAGAGTTGTTAAGAAATCTACATGGGACAGTGAGTCAAAGTTTAATAGGTTTATTGAAGAGAAAGAAAGCAGAGAGAAAGCAGGGAGAAAGCAAGCGGGTGGGAACCAGTAAAAGGAAAGAAAAACGGCTCCTGCTTTTTGTTCTGGGAGCTGTGTTTTAAAGGGGGAGTGGCACCAGGAGGGGAGGGTGCCCACTAGATGGTGTGTTGTCCCTTGATTGGATGAGAATTTGTTAACTAATGATTTGCTTGGTTGCTGAGGTACTGATACTCTATCCTCCTGTGATGTACAACTGCATGTATTAGGCAGGTGAGACACTGGTAGGGGAGGGTGTTTTCAGCAGAAACAGGTTATGTTCATATTTCTACTTATCTGGGATGTCTTCATTTGCCATCTGTAGGATAAGCTGGGGAGAGTGTTGAAGGGTCCTGCATCAAGAGTTCCTTTTGCTCTTAAAATTCTTTTTCTGAGACCTAACAGTCCCACCTTTTTCTTTTAATAAAATTGAATGAAGCTGGTGTTGGGTTTGGGTTAGGGCTTTAGCTTAGCTCAAAGCAATTTTGAAGGAGTAGGGGTATTGCATTCTTTCTTTAGCTACTTCTGGCTGAGTTTAGGTGAAGTGAAGGGGGAGAAATTGCTGAGCTGAGTGCTCTTAATTTGGTCTCTGGTCATCTTCTGTTGGAATGGGTTGATAGTGATGTCTTTGCTGCAGCAGAAGTAGGTTTTTAAATTTTTGTTGTAGTAGGAGTATGTTTTCAGAATTTTGCTAGTTGGCAACAGCTGTTATTGACCTGTGAGCAAATCTGGACAGAATTGTGAGAGGAAGGGGGCTAGGAGAAAAGATTTAGAAGAGGATAATTAAGAGCCCAGTGAGGGAGCAGAATGCTCATAAAGGGGTGGGCAAGAGTGAAAGAAAATTTGAGAGAAAGGTAAAAGGATGAATGATGAGATTAGTTGTTTTTCTTGGAGACTTCAGCATTGTCAGGTTTTAGAGTCTTTTTTTTTTGGCATTGGAACAATGTGGAAGTTTTAAGTTTCTGGAAAACAAACAAGTAAAATTTTATGGAACACTAGATATTTTCAGGGTTTCTAGGAACATTGTTGGTTGGGGTTTGCTTTATTGTGGCAGTTTACAACATCTGGCTGAATCTTGTGTAAGAGTAACCTCCAGAATAATTTCTTGACTTGATTTGAAATTTCTTAGCCATTGAAACTTTATTTCTTCTCCTCATTTTTGATTGGCTCATCCATGATCTCAGGGCCAGTCTCATCCTTGGATCCTGTGTTTCATGGTACTAGGGCCAGCTATGTCCTGCAATGTTAGGACCATTATGTTTCACATTGCTATTGCCAGGCTTACACTCCTGAAAATTATGTCCCATGTTGGGGGGAAGCTTAGAGTTTGGCTTAGAGAGAGACCACATTTGAGCAATAGCAGAGATCTTCTGGATATGGCTCTTAGGCACTTAAATTAAGTAGCTATAGTTGATTATTACAGAAATAAATTTTATAAGGACAAGCCTTCAAATTGAAGCCTTGGCTTATTAAATTGGGAACTCTTTTTTCTTAAGAAAAATGTTAAGCTTGCCCACTTGAAGAATTCCTAATAGTTTTATTATTCCCTGTTCCTCAAGGGACTTTGCAAACACTTTTTCATTTTTTGCCTCAAATGTTCTGAAATGCAGAGTATAAAACATTAACTTGTATAAAACATTAAGATTTTGTTCCTTATTCTAGGTTCTGTATTAAATAAAGCTGAATTAGATTGTTTAATTCACTAAAAAGATTAAATTAGATAGTGCAAATTTTGGACAAAATAAACATTTTCTTTTATCTTACACAAAAGTTAGAGCTTTAAAATATAGACAATATTATTTTTTACCTTGTATATTGATTTATTTTGGTTTTAACTAGATCAGTTTCATCATGACTTTAATTGGAGGTTGATCTCTTTTAGTTTTTTAACATTGCTCTGTGTACCCATGCTAAATTTTAGAGCTAGAGAACGAAATTTGAGTTTTAGGTGTAACACAGACATTAAAAGTTCCAGGGAACTACTGAGCTATATAAAGAATAAAACACTTCAGAATTTAAAGATAACAAAGTTTATAAAATAAGATTTAACCTTTATAAGTATCTTTCAATGAAGCTATCTTCAGAAACAAATTACTAGACAGCTGTTTCATGTTAACATATCACACCAGAGGCTCTGCTCTGCTCCACTAGATGTATTAGAGCAGAACAGTGCAACTCACAATTTGGTTGTTTCTATGATTTGTAGCTTTTTTAGAATAGCTAAAACCATGACTAACAGCACTATACCATTGCTTAACAGTATATAGATTAGTAATGAGATACAATATCAATGAGAATATTGTTAAATTTTTAGGAATTTATACAATCTCCAAATACATGAATATTTTATTTATTCAAATTTAATTAGTAAAAAGATAGACAATCTCTCTTAACCCTTGTAATACTTCCCAAACACTTCTTATGCAATAGTGTAAGTTATTTTAGCACTTTATTTATACAAGGTGAAAAGACAAATTATTCATAACAGTTTTTCTTTAACAGGGAGGAGACTTGTCTCTTAAATAAAGGATAATGAAAACAGAAAAAATTAATAATGATGTGATTCTGATGTAAAATATTTTAGACACAGTACTTGGATGATTAAGAAAAATTGTTTTTCAACGTACTTTATGTTAAGAGCATACTAACAATCCATGTTAATAGAACACAGAGAAAAACATAATTTTAGTTTTGTATGAATACTCAGCTTAAAATAGTAGGCTTCTTCTTTTTGAAATATATGATAAGCAGACCTATTAAGTTTTGATCAGCATTGACTATGACAGACAGAATTCATTTTCATATTTTTTTCTTTATAACTTTCTATAATCATTCAGAGCTTATAGTTAAAAAATGACTGTAACAAACAAAATTCATTTTCCCCAACTCTGTAATATCTTGTGTGTACATTCAGAGCTTGTAGTCAGCAATGACTAAAACAAGCAACATTTATTTCATGGATATCATCTTTATATCCATTCCACCTATAGATTTTTTTTATTTATCCAGGCTGTACATAATTAGAAATAAATTTGATAATAAATTCATAAAGCTTTTGAACCTACATACTTCCTTCATTATGACTGCTTTATATTATACTCTGGTACAAGTATATCTTAATCAGAATACAAACTATTTTGTATTAGAATAATACAACCTAATAAAGAATTAGAATTTCTTTATTTATGACAGCATTTATTAACAGAAATATTCTGATTGATATTAAGAAATCAATTATAAATTCAGATTCTTCCACATATTGAGGTAACAAATGGTCAAGTAATTAAAAGCCAGATTCTTTGAAATTCAGGCAATCAGAGTTATAAAAAATCATTTATATTTTGATTAAACTTAATTGCTTTTTAAAAAAGAATATTTGAAGCATTAGCATATTTTAAATTTTATTATATTTTATTTAAGTCTTATTATTATCAGATACATTGCTTAGTTTATGCACCCTACTAGGCTACTTTAAAAGGAATTTTGAGAATGTACTTATAATATTAGTTTATTTATTACAAAGCTTATTTAAATTTAAGGAGAACATAAGCAGAATAAAATTGCATTTATTCAATTTAAAAATTATTTAATTCCTCTATTGTTCTTATAATACTGTAAAAATATGAAGAACTTTAAAAGTGCATTGATTATTAAGTTCTGGGAAATGTACTGAATTCATTTAATTTGCCCCATGTTTAAATTTAGGGAAATTTCTTAACTGGTGGCACAGACAGAAAGATTTCAGGCTTTTTGGGTTTGAAAGTTTTAGGTAAGGGCCATGGAATTTTGAAAGTTTTTATGATTTTCCTTTAACAATGTGTAATTATTAAATTTATTTTATTAAAATTGTGACCAGGACTATTGGAAAAAGTCATTGCTTTTTCCAGAGGTAGCTCTTTGGCAGTTTCCCACTGCTTTAGGAAAATTCCAGGGGCAGAAGAGAAATTCCAGGGGCAGTTTCTAATGTCCTCTTTTGTTTACAGTAATTGCAAGACTAAAGCTTTTGAATTTTGCCATTCAGAATTTTTTCTTTTATTTCAGAAGTGCTAATTTATATATTTATACTGGGCATCTAATTATTTTTAAGCAGTTCAAATAAAGTACATTAAGAGTTTTCTTATTAATTTGCTCTTAAATTATCCAGAGGTATGAAATTATACATTGAAATGCATACAGACTTAAATAGGAAATTCATTACTTCAAAAGAAAAACAGGAACACAAAAATACTTTTGAGAGGGATAAATGAAGACTTGAATATGTTATTTTATCCCATTTTTATTTTTTGCAGAGTGCTTTTAACTGCAATACTTTTAACTTTACTATAATAGTAGTATTTTCATTTTAGATCATAGTGAGGCCAGATTATGTTACTCATAACCAAAATCTTTTTAATTTTCAATATAGCCCAAATGTTACCTTTTTTTTGGTGGGGGGTAAATGGTCTAGGAACCAAATCCAGGTCTCCCGCATGGAAGATGAGCATTCTACCACTAAATCACTGAAGTTAAAAGAACTTCTGTAATTTAGCTATGAACATTTGACTAATACAAATGAAAGGACACACCAATTAATAACCTGATTGAATACATTAGCTAACAAATAGGCATTAAATACTTAACACACCAAATATATTAGTTAACAATTAATGAGATATTTATCCTACTAATTTAGAAGTGATTGGAGCATTCTTTAATATTAATGGAGTTTGCTGATGGGTAGATGGCTTAAAAAGTTTTTTATGAAGAAGACAAAGCAATAGATAGCACAAAGGAAGGTCAAGAGTTTAATAAATTTGGTAAGTTTGAAAGTAGAGGCCTACAGATCATCTTGCTGATGTGCCAAAATTATCAAGTTTGATGAGGGTGTGTTAATCAAGAGTGCATCTTGTGGCCAACCTTTTTGTTGTTCTAAAAGGTATTAGGGAAGGATTATAGAGGTCTGCTCATGGGAGGTTTATGTGAGGCTTACGACCTCTGTGGGGACATGAGACTGAAGTATGTTGGGGCTTTGTTTGTGGGGAGCTCATGGTCAGGAGGCCAGGACGCCATGTAAAAGTGGGCTGGGGTAGTCCCTGAACACTGGACAAAATCTAGGGATAAACACTCCCTGAGCATACAGGGAGGGGGCCCAAGTGACATTAATGACCCAGATCCAGGATCCTTCACAATGACAAAGCAGGTATCCCCAGTTTGTTATTGAGGACCAGGAAAGTACATGCAGTCTTCACTCAAGCCATCCCCAAAGCTACTTTTGACTGCTGCATGGCCATGTAATGTCCCCCTAGTGTCACACTCCTTGAGCATACAAGAGTTTTGACTGAGCTCAGATTTTTACACCATCACCTCCCTGAGGCAGGCTGATGTTCCCTGAACACTGGTGACTGAGCTCAGATTTTTACACCATCACCTCCCTGAGGTAGGCTGGTGTCCCCTGGACACCAGACAAAATTCTCAAAGGGAGGATCTGGGCAGAAAGACATCATTTACTTAGGGCTGAAATGTTATTCATATATTTAGAAATTGTATAAAAATTCCTAAGGACCTGGCAATGTTCTTATTATATCTGTATGATGTCAGACAATGTTGTAATATTATTAGTTATGGTTTTAGTTATTCTTAGAAAAAGGTTATAGATCATGGAAATGGCCAAATTTAGTTGTCAGTCATACTGCTTTGCTCTGTTGCTTCTCTAAATGTATAAGTAGTCAGTTATAGGTCATACCTACACCTAAAACCAGGAGAGAATTTAGAAGAGAGGCAGGACAAATATATAAATTATATTTAATCTATTAATTAACACAACTCTAGTAAATGTGTAAAGGTGAAATAGAACAAGATCACCAATATTGCCAGTATAAAACAATTGTCAATTTTTTTTTTATTTTGGAAAGTAGCTTCAGTTAAAAATGCTTATAGTAAAATTAAGTCTTAAATTATAAGCTTGTACAGTAATCATGCTTGCTTTTGAACTTTAACTGTTATTTTTAAATTCTTAGATGCTTTGCTCTTTGTATAACCTAGCAGTTCCCAGGAACTTTAAGGATCTGTGTGACACCTGAGACTCAAAATTAGAATTCTTGCATTCTAAAAGTCAGCATTATACCATACAGCAACTATCAATGAAACTGAAAAATTAGACTTTAATTTAAAAATGTGAATGAAAGTGATCTAGTTAAACTAAAGTAAATCAGAAAAGAAGGTAAAAAATAATGTTGCCTATATTTAAAATTTTTAACTGTTTTGTGAGACCAAAAAAAGAATTGCTTATTTTTTCCAAAATTTGAATTTTCTGCATTACAAACCTAGATTAACCTGTGTGGTCAGTTTATTTAAACAACCTAATTCAGCTTAATTTGACATGGAAGCTAGAATAAGGACAAAAAAACCTTAATATTCTGTACAAGTTAATGTTATTCCTAAAATAGCAAAGGTGAGCTTACTTATGATGCTTAAAAGTTATCACCAGAAAATCTTTTTTGTAACTTAAATGCACTTTCTCTCTAAGCCAACTTTGACCCCCCACACCCCAAGTGGAACATGATTTCCAGGGATGTAAATCTCCTTAGCAATGTGGGACATGACTCTCAGGTACGAGCCTGGCCCTGGTAACATAGGACATGACATCCAAAGATAAGTCTGGCCCTGGCATCATGGGATTGATTGGCCAAAAAGGAAAAAAATTAAGTTTCAATGGCTAAAACATTTCAAATTGAGTCAAGAGGTCATTCTGAAGGTTACTTTTATGCCAGGTTCAGCCAGATATTACAAACTAGCACAGTATGACAAGTCCAACCAACAGTGTTCTTGGGAACCCTAAAATATATCCTGGGTTCCATAAAGTTTTCCTTATTAACTTTGGCTCTAGAGACTTAAAACTCCCAGATTGTTTCCATGCCAGATAAGCTCTAAAACCCAGAAGTACATGTCTCTCCAAGAACAACAACCAGTTTCTTTTCTTGGCCCCATAATGATGATACTCCCTTTTCAGCATGAAAAAGTTAGACTAGTCACCCAGATATCCCTCAAGTTTAAAAGATAATTATCAATTGAGAGGGAGGACTTTTACTAAAAAATTAGAATGTAAGGGATGATTTTGGTTGCTGAATCATTATATAGATATTCTTTTTTGTTTTATGGTATATTGCAGTAGATGGGGGAAATATCTGAAATCTTTGAATTGTATCCAACTGCCTTGCTCTCTGATTATGATTTATAGCCTTTATCTTGTGCTTTTGTGATTATAAGAGCTGTTACTCCCTTCATCCAGTGTTTGTCTCAAAGTAACTTTGAAGGGAAAATGCCTTAATGCTAATAGGTTATTCTAGCAAGATCTTAGCTCTGTTTGTACTTACTATTATGATGATTATATTCTAGCCTATTCTCACCCTTGTTTATACTTAATATTGTAATGACTACTCTAGACTAGACTCAGAGCCCAGTGTATACTTACTATTGTATTGGTAACAACTCCATATCCCCCTGTTTGAATCCATGAAAACCTTGAATCCCCTAGACTCAGAGAAATAGATTTTGGAAATGTTAGACCAGCTATTCTCTGGCTTCATGTCTAGCATTAAACTCTTTCTCTCTTTGAAACCAAAGTGTCTCAGGAATTTGTAATTTGAGCTATTGGGCAGAAAATTCACTGTCAGTGCTCAGTTTCAAATATTCCATTGAATCCACCAATGCTAAGTTTCCATTTGGCCACTAAGACTTAGAGTTCTGATGCTTGAGTTCTTCCTTGATGAATCTGGTTTCTAGCCACAGTATTTCTGTCTATCTATTCAGTGTGTTAAATGTTCACTGTCTCTAATTGTGTCTTTAGTAGGAAGGTGTCGGGGGGGAATGATCGTAGATTTAGCGAGTCCATCTTTGTGTAGGCCCTGATGGCTGATGACTTCATGTTATCTCAGAGGAACACTTTTGGGACAAATTTAGGACAAATTTTACTTCAAATTACTTTTGCAATCCTTATAAGCACTTTCATCTGCCTTAATTGTTTTTTCTCTTAGCAGTGCATTTTATACTTCCATCTGCTCAGAGCTGTGAGTTCTGGGTGGGTGGTGTGTGGTCCATCGTCGGTGACAGTTGGTGTTTGGTCATGTTCCAGTGATAGATGCTTGTAAAACATCATTTTTGCAGACTATTGCAGTTCTCCTGGGACCTTCTCAGTATAACTTAATATCCCTCTGGTTCAATTAAGTCAGTGCTTAAGTCAGTGCTTCTTGTTTTCATAGTGTAATTATAATATACTTATCTTTCTAATTGATATTATTAAACTGGAACAATTAAGAATTGCTGTGGTCACTTTAGGGAATTTACTTATGGACAGAGGAACAAGATTTTTTACTTGAAAGCTACCTTAGTGGAAAAAAAAAAAAAAGAAACAATTTCAAATTTCCAAGAACCTACAAATTTATTGTGTGCTGAGGATTTCAAACACAAGTAGAATTATAATTGCCTCCCTAAAATAACTCCCAAATCAGAATGAAAAGAGAAAGAGAATACATAAATACATAAATATATGTATAAGAACACAAATAAATAAATAAAAATATAAAGATAAGCCCCTCATGCTGAAATTTCTTGACTTGCCCATGTAAAGGAGAAATCATTTTACTTAACACTGGTATAACCAAGAAATCAGGAATTAAGGATTGATTTTGATAACTGAATCTTTATATATGAATATTTACTTTTGCTTTTTGGCATATTGGAGTAGACAGTGAAATATCTGAAATCTCTGAATTGTAATCCAGCTGCTTGATCTCTAATAGTGGTTTTGTAGTCCTCATCTTCTGTCCCTGTGAATATAAAAACTTTGTGACTAAGCTTCATCTGTACCTAATTATCCAGTTTTTCAACTTTAGTGTTGTAATCACTAAAGATAGTCCCGATTGTTTGGTAGGGTCTTAAATCTCACTGGAACTAACCCACCTGAATTTCCAAATTATCTTGATGACCAAGATCAGATTTAGCCTAAGTGGGCCCACTGACATGCGCAATAGCTTAGGCTTTAATGTATACATCACTTATACCTCATTCCACCATTTTCTCTCATACAATCAGTGACTAAGGATGTAATTAGTGTGCACATGCTCAGTAATCAGATCACCTCTAATTACACTACCTGGGGCCACTGTGCTCATTATCCTAAATGCTGCCCATCTTTTAATACTCTAAATATACCCAAATTACTACTGTTTGGGGAGCCAGATTTGGGGGCACTAGATTGTCTGCTCTCTTACTACGTGCCTAGTAATAAACTCTTTCTCTCTTTGAAACCCCTGTGTCTCAGGAGTTGGTTATTGAGCACATCAGCAGAGGAATCTGTGGCCTTTGTCTGGTAACACTGGGACACTGGCCTCCTATGTTTCCATAAAGCCTATGGAATACAAAGTTTATAACTATACACTTTTGAGTGAATCAACAAGGGCTTGACATACATTTTTTAATATAAAAAAATTTAATACTGATTTTTATTGGTTCTTAATTTACAGTTGGTCAAAATGTGTTTTTCTGTATCAATGCTTATTTTCCACATAGTGAAGATAATCTTTTACAGTGACAATTTCATATCTATTCATAGACAGCACTTTTTCATTTCTTTTCCTTTCTAACTCTATTTTTTCATCCTTTTTGTTTAATAATAATAAGTACTTAATACTTCAAATTATTTGTATCATTATTTTTATATCTCAGTAATATGCAATTAGATAAAGTCAATCATTTTCAAGACAGAAAGCAAAATCAAGTTAATTGTGTTTCTTTCAAATTAAATAGGTTGGATCATGGAAAAAAGTGTCTTAG
>PVIY010012701.1:0-16591 GCA_004026745.1 Myrmecophaga tridactyla
GCCCCTGAGCATGTCCAGGCAGTCAGGATTTATCTTCATGCTGGGAGCGGCAGGTTTTTCCTGTGGCCAGATGATGAATGTGCTTTGGCTCCTAAAAGGGACTATTCCTCAGCAAGTGTCACTGCAGTGGGTACCATGGGGCTGACACCACGGCCCGCCTTCTGGAAAGCAACTCCATCCCCCTACCTCTTCCCAGGGAGCCAGAAGGGAAAGCCAAGAGAGTAAAGGACAGCAGGAGCCACTCCCAACGGGGCTGTGGAATGCTGAGACAAGAAAGGAAGACCACAGCCTTATTAACAAAGGCAGCAGAGCTGATGGATTAAGAGCAGTGGTTTTGGACTCTAACCGCTCTCCCGGGCTGTGTGACCTTATACATGTTGCTTTCCCTCTCTGAGCCCTACCCTCCACATCTATAAAATGGGATTACCCACAATACCCAACTCTCTGGATTGTTGGAATTTAAGTAAGGTAACAGGGACAAGCTCTTAGCATGGTGCTGGGCATGTTACCTGGGGTTGTTATTTACCAGTGATGCTGACAAGGCGAGCTATCACACAGGTGAACGCAGGCACATGACAGACATTCAGAATGCCAAACTCTGTGTTCATCATTTTCCAAAGCGTACTATACATTTCCTGACTTCTTAAACAGGGTAAACGAAACTTTAAAACTTCCAATGATTCAGAATTCACATCACCAAATGAGTGTATTCTGCTATCCCAGTAAGATCTATAGAGGTAACTGAATGAATTCATGCAGGGCCACTTGTCCAATTGCTAAAATGGCCCAACCCCAGGCAGCTCTGTTCTCATGGTGCCCATATCAGTTTCTGTAGTTTGCTTATCTCCTCCCTCAGTAACAAGTTCCCATTTACTGCTTTTCTGTTTTCTACAAGTTCTCGCTCCACCATCTTATCATCAGAGCTGAGAAACCAGAGAAATGAGCAATATTATAAATCTGTATAAAGTAAGAGTTAATAGGTTCTTAGGGAGGAGTTGACTCTACTGCCCAGCAAAAAAAAAAATGCTTTGGTAGAACACTCTAAGACAGTTATGCAAGGTCTTTCCATTACATGTCACTTCTCGGCCTCTCCAGGATGGCTGAGGTTTGGGGATGAGACCCTTAGAGAAGTGACTCTGGTTTTATTCATCTAAAGTGGTTTCTGGCCCTCAAGAGTTCTTCACAATGCTTTGTTTTTTAGCTGCAAGTCTAATCTTTGATCTTCACTGAAATGATTACCATGTTCCTCCAGTATTTTTGTAGAAATTAGAGAGAGACTTCAACTGAAGTAAGTGACAGCCCTGAGGCTCTGGGAGCTTGCCAGCCTGTTGGGGCCACTCTAAAGGTTATGAGGGAACCACCCCCTATAGTGGCCTCTTTTAAACAGCCCACGCTACCCAGTTATAGGCTCTCCCAGAGACTTCCAGTCCATGTAGCCTTCATTCAGTGCATCAGCGTATCTGTAAGTTCCTTTATCCTGCAGTCATGGAACTTTCTTCACCCCCCAAAACCAAAGTCTCATAATGCATCAGGGACCAGGATGGGCACAGAGACCCCTGCACTCCAGAAGCTTCCATCTAGGAGCAGCCAGGCACCAGTGGTCAGTCCTACCATGGCCAGGACACAGCCAGTACAAAGTCCTTGGGGACTGAGAGGAGAAAGTGACCAGCTCTCCTGGGTTACAAGGAGGGGAATCTTACCAAAGACGGGGTCACTGGAGCTCAGTCTTAAAGGCCAAAAAGGAGGAAGGGGAGAGGATGGTATTCCTGGAGAAGAAACAGCTTGTGCAAAGGTATGGAGGTAAGGAAGGGCTGGGGCAGAGGCTGCAGCCAGACTGAAAAAGCCCCAGCAGTGATCAACCAACATCATGAGGACAGTCAGCACAAGATAAGGAAAGGACCCTGGAACACTCAAGTCCCTTGCCCACTGGATGGACCTGACCATGGGAGAACCTCAATCTAGCTTTAAGTTTCAGAAGCTCAGGCTTCCACACCACCTTCCAAACCAGGTCTACCCTAGGCCCAGGCATATTCGAAACATTTGCTTGCTTGCACCTGCCGATGAACCACTGGGCCAGAGTCCACCACATTCCCAGAGAGAGGCTGGTCCCATGGCCAAAAAGGCTAAAAACAGTCTCTGGGTAGCTTTCCAGACAAGACTGATGTATTCAAACCAAAAAGACTCAAAGATTTGCACAGTTGATGAAAACTAAAATATCAGCAGGATCTTCCAGCTTGCAGCACACTTTGCCGAATTGGTCAATGATTCAGCAAGAGAATTTGTTCACTGAGCTCCTACCAGACACTGGGAAGAAGAAACGGGGAGTTTGACACCATCCCTTAAAATAAGCCATGGCTCATCTTTAGAGCAGCTATAAAGAATGAGGGAGCGCCATACATGCTGACCTAGAGGGATTCTAAAACACATTAAATGAAAAATTTGCAGACAATAGGTAGAATCCCATGCTTTTAAAAAATATTTGGGTCCACACAAATGCATAGGGCAAAAGAACTGGAAGGACACACACTGAACTCATGCACTCATTCAACAACATAAATTGAGTGTCTACTCTATCTGGCAACCCTCTGACCCACAGAGAGAAAATGATGAAATATACAAATGAAGCACCTGCTTTCATTTCAGGGGTCATCTGGGGTGGAGGGTGGGTGGTGGGGATTGTAGAGTGTGGGAATTGAAGAGATGAAGGAAAATAGGAGCCTTGACTACATTGTCTGATTTTTTTTCTAAAAGGAATTAATTCACTATGTGAGTAATTAAAATTTTTTTTTCATGGGCTCACACCAGGAATTGAACCCGGGTCTCTGGCACGGCAGGCGAGAACTCTGCCTGCTGAGCCACCGTAGCTCGCCCAAAATCTATTCTTAATATTTTCATTTAAAAAGGTACTTTTAGGGGATACAAGGGTGCTTCAGTGGTAGAATTCTTGCCTGCCATGTGGGAGACCCCGGTTCAATTCCCAGTCCATGCACTTCCCAAAAAACAAACAAACAAGCAAAGCAAACAAACAAACAAAACTCAACAGAATGGTGCTGAAATAATGGGATACTCATATGGAAAAATAATGAAATGTGACCCCGCCATACAGCAAAAAAATAAAGGTACCTTTGCTTTGGGGGTTGTAAACTTCAAATCTACTCCTAATGCTAACTGTTAAGAGTTTTGTTTTTTGTTTTAAACAACTTTAGTTTTACAATAAAAATAATGTGTATTCAGATTAGAACAGGCATAGTCCAAATACCCCTAAAGAGTGGGAGAAAGATCAAAGGTGGTGGTGGAATTATACAGAGATGGTCGGGTTTAACACATGAGTATGAGTGCTGAATCATTATATTGATATTTCTTAGTCTCCAGTATCTTAGAGCAGCTAGAAACAGAAACCTAAAATGGTGGAATTGTAACCCATACCAAACTCCGAAATCTGTTCTACAACTAATTGTTGTGTTGTACTTTGAAATTTATTGCTTTTTTGCATATATACTATTTTTCTCAAAAAAGAAAAAAAAAGTCCATTTTGATGATAAATGCATGGCTATATGATGATATTGTGAAGTAGTGACTGTACACTTTGGATGATTACATGGTATGTGAATATATAACATGTATCAATAAAAAAATAAATAATTTTTGAAAATGAAGGAGAGTTTAAGACGTTTCCAAATAAACAAAAGCTGAGGGAGCTTATCACCACTAGATCTGCCCTACAGGCAATGCAAACGGGAGTCCTTCAGACTGAAAGGAAAGGACACTGGACAGTGCTTCAAAGCAATAAAGACCTGCAGTAAAGGTGACCATATGAATAAATATATATATATATATATAAAAGTAATGTGCACTCAGGAAAGTAAAATACGGACAGATGCCCTTTGGAGGACCTGCCACCATGCAAAGCCCATTTTGTCCAATCATCAGAACTATATTACGAGTTCAGTACTACACCCACTTTATAGATGAGCGTGTCTCAGCTGCTGGTGTTTCTGTCCTCAGAGGACATGCGGCAAAGTTTGAAGGCATTTTTGTTTGTCACACTGGGGTAGGGGGAGTGCCGGGGGTTGCTCCAGGCATCTATGGGTAGAGGCCAGGGATGCAAAACATCCTCCAATGCACAGATCGCCGCCCAGCAAAGAAGAATCTGATGCAAAATGTTGACAGTGCTGAAGTTGAGAAACCCTGGAATAGATGATGAAACTGAGGTTCAATAGAGTAAGTTGTCCAAGGTCACACAGCTGGTGTGGCCAGCAGAAATTATGGCCCCCAAAGAGAGCTCTGTCCCAATCACCAGAACCTGTGAAAATGTTACCATACCTGGCACAGGGGAATTAAGGTTGCTAATCAGCTTACCTCGAGATGGGGAGAGTCTCCTGGATTATCCAGGTGGGTCCAGTGTAATCACACGTTTCCCTAAAAATGGAAGAGGGAGGCAGGAGAGCCTGTCAATGAGGCAGGGTGAGAAAGACTCAGCTGGCCATTGCTGGCTTTGAAGATGGAAGGGGTGATGAGCCAAGAATGGGGGTGGCCTTTAGAAGCTGGAAAAAGCAAGAAACTGATTCTCCCTTAGAGCCTCCAGAAAGGAACACAGCCTCGCTGGCACTGTGTGATTTTAACCCAGTGAGACCCATTTCAGACTTCTAAACTCCAGAACTGAAGACAATAAATTTGTGTGAATTTAAGCCACTAACTTGGTGGCAGTTTGTTACAGCAGCAATAGGAAATGTATACAGCTAGTAAGGGGTGAACCTGGATACAAGCCAGGATTAGTTTTAGGTATTCACTGCTATCCTAGAAGGAGGAGAGAAAAAAATCTTCCATAATCCCACAGCCTAGGGAAAACCACTGCCTTGCTCAATGCCACGCAAATTGTTCAGGCTCTCTAGGGGCCACCTACTACTCATCGTAGGCCAACGCCCTGGTCACTAAGCCACAGAAGCCCCAAGGACACATACCACTGCCAACTCACTGCCATGCCTAAGAACTCAGGGCTACTGGGGAAATGTAGATGTAAGTCAGGTAGGACCCAGGATGTCCAACAGGACTGGAATGACCTTCAAAATGCCAGTCCCCCAAAGGGGGAACCAAACCACCTGCAACAAGCAGAGACACACCTGCATTCAGCTCCCACCTGATTAGCTCAGTTAGAGAGACTTTTTCACCTGTAGCTCTAGGCTAGGGAGGGCTCATGGGTACCTGGATGATACCGAGCTTGAGGTCTGCATTCAATATGTTTAGCATTTCATACCTTTGGCCAGAGCCAAGGTTAGCCCATGGGACACCTTTGGCCAAATTAAGAAAAGTCATTTCTTAATTACTCCCACGGGTGTAAATCTCCCTCCCCAGAAAGCCTGGGATGAGGCAGGACTGGCATCAAGAGATTGGAAAAGCATTCTTGACCAAAAAGGGGAAGAGAGAAATGAGACAAGACGTCTCAGTGGCTGAAAGATTTCAGAATCTAGAGGTTATCCTGGAGGTTATTCTTATGCATTATACAGATATCCCTTTTTAGTTTATGGTGTATTGGAGTGGCTAGAGGGAAGTACCTAAAACTGTTGAGCTGTGTTCCAGTAGCCTAGATTCTTGAAGACAGCTGAATAAAGATACAACGTTTACAATGTGACTGCGTGATTTCAAGAATCTTGTGTCTGATGCTCCTTATATCCAGAGTATGGACAGATGAGTGAAAAATATGGATTAAAAATAAATAAATAATAGGGGGGACAAAGATTATAATAAATTGAGTAGCTGGAAATACTAAGGGTCAATAAGAGGGAGGGACAAGGGGTGTGGTATATGAGTTTTTCTCTTTATTTCTTTTTCTGGAGTGATGCAAGTGTTCAAAAAAATGATCATGATGATGAATACACAACTATGTGATGCTATTGTGAGCCACTGATTGTGTACAATGCATAGAAAGTATGTGTGTGAAGATTTCACAATAAACAATTTAAAAAACAAAGAAAAGGCATTTCTCCCATAATATACATTTTTCTGTCTGCCAGAAAATTGTCATAATATACTGATTTCGTTAGTATTAGAAAAAAGCACTTCATTCCAGATCCGCCAGGAAATGAATGTCAATTCACCATTTGTTGTACTATGACGTCTATGAAATGAAAGGCAGCCCCTTCGATGGAAAGCCCCCAGGCAGTGCACAGACTGCACAACCAGACACAGCAGCGCTGCCAGGCAGTCCGGCCCCATCCCCGTCACCGACCTCCTCTCCCCAATCCCTCTGCCTGGCTCCCTCCGGCCGCCAGACAACAACCCTGAACTTTTATGTTACCGTTTTATGTATAACTCCTCCCTCCCCCACTAGGAGCCCCAGCTTTGATGCCTAGTGCGGGCTGTGGGACAGTGGAGTGGCCCCTCAAGATGAGGAAGAGAAAGGTGATGGCTCCATTTAGGAAATCACATAAGGAGATAGAGAAGGACGTAGTGAATTCTAAACAAATGAGCACCTGTGGGCCTGGAGATGCTCTAGATGGGATGAGGGTTACGGGCACAGCCCTGGGAGAATGCCTGCACCTTTCCTAGCTGTGAGATACTGAGCATGCTCTTTTGGCCTCTCCAAATCTTCTTTCCCTTTTTATGAAATGCAGGGAGGACTTAAGAGCTGTGATGAGTAAATGCTTAGCACCTCGCAAGGACTAGGTGCCCATGAGCTCGTACTGCTGTCATCAGCATCATCAGCCCAGAGACATCTGCCCTTGAGGCTGTCAGCCACTGGGGAGAGCCTGCTTTCAACAAAACTGGGACAATCCAGACTTTTCAAAGAAACCACATGCCTGGCAAGATGGGGGTGTTGCAGAGAGAAAGGGCTACTCGCTTCACCGAAGTACCTACTATTGGATAAGTGGAAAAAGCTAAGCCGCCTTTTAAGTTACACTGGTTTGGTATGGGGGACGACCTGCAACACAAACTGGAACGTGCTGTGGTTGCCCCAGGTGGCTCCCCACACTGCCTCCTCCTGCCCCTGCTGCTGCGTGCTCCCAGCTTCCCCCACCCTGGGCCTCAGAAGCCTGCGTGCACCTCAACAGGTAGAAACCCAGCCTTGGTGCTAGAGGGACACAGGCTCAAATCTCAGCTGCCTCGGTCAGGTACCAGACCGGCCCAACCCTTTGCTGATCTGCAAAGCCAGGGTGGTGATAATACCTGCCCCCAGCGTAGTGAGGGAGCGGGCAGTGAGAGGATGCATGGAAAGCGCCTGGCGCCAATGGTTACTACTGCTTTCAGCTGGGAGACTTTAGCCCAAGGCAGCGTGGACGGGAGACACAGCAACTGTTCTCGATTCTCCGTATTTCCTTCCAGCCCTGGTCCGTACACTCGCGAAATTCTGACATGTTCATCACCTCCATCTGGCCAGAATACTATTTCCTAACTCTTTTTGACAGAATTACCGAACTGTATTTCCCATACTGCTACATGTTTCAATTAGAACAGATCCAGATGCAAGTAAAAGAACACCCAACTCGCATGGCCTGGAACAATCAAGATGTAATTCTCATGAAACAAGTCTCAGGTCATTAATTAAAATGTCATCAAAGCTGTTTGGGGTTTTTTTCCCTCTTTTTTTTTTTTTTTGATCATCTATCACCAATGTGCCAGCTTCTGGCCCATAAGACTTGGCACCCCAGGGCTCAGGGCTCCTGCAGCTCCAGAACCTGCTCAGGGAGGAAGACGACGGAAATACGGATTCTCTCCCCAACCCCTTTTTTGTTTTTTAAAGAAGGGAGTCAACTCCCTCCTAGATTCTTCCTGACAGTTATGTTTCAACGGCCACATTGGGTCACCAGCCCTCTCCTAACCCAATGGAGACTAAAGGGCAATGGGATGCCCCAGCCTGGCTTAGCCCTGTCCTCACATATCCTCCGAGGCTGATGCAGGGTCTCAGCCAGAGCAAAAGGGAACAAAATAAACAAGAAGGGGAGAGCAGCTGCTGGTTGGCAACTCTGATCATTAATTTGATGTCAACAAGGCTGGGTCTTGGAACCCAGTTCTTTAATCAAATACTAATCTAGACGTTGCTGGGATGGTAGTTTGTAGACATGGTTATCTTTAAGTAAAGGAGATCACCCTTGAAAATAGGGTGGGCAGTGGGGGCTCAGACTTGCCTCCTCCAATCAGCTGAAGACCTTAAGAGCCAAACAGGTTTCTCAGAGAAAAGGAAACTGCCTCAAGGCTGTGGTATCAAGAGGGAACCCTGCTGTACGCCATGGGCTATAGTTAAGAGAACACGTATAAAAATGTTACACCCACTGTCACAAATGTACCACATTAATACAAGGTGTGAATAACAGGGTGGTATATAGGAACTCTGTATTTTGTGCATGATTTTTCTGTAAACCTACAACTTCTTCAATAAAAAATAAACTGCAGCATCAAATCCTCCCTGATTTCCAGCCTTCCCTACAGACACTGGACTTAGCAGTCCCCACGACCGTGGGTCACCTCTTTAAATCATCATACACACGCACACACACATCCATCCAATTGGTTCTCTTTCTCTGAAGAAGACTGCCTGACACAGCCACCAGATGTGCTGCCACTTTGCACAATGTGCCGCCTTGACTGATCAGAGGAAGAAACTGAGGCCCAGAAAGGCCAAGTTCTTCGTCCAAGACCACAGGTGACTTTGGAGAAGAACTAGGACGCAAACCCAGGCCACCTGTCCCAGTTACCCTACTCCCCCACCTGGCTTCTCGACTGGGGAAGACGAAGTGTCCCCAACAGGCAAGAGCCCCATTCCCCTACAGAAAAATGCAAGCCCTCTGCAGAAGAGAGCCTCCCGCGTGCCATGCCTGACTCCCAGCCCCGAGGCCCAGGGAGCCAAAGCACTTCCTGCCCTCACAAAGTCTGGGCAGGCGGGTCTGCGGGAACCCAGAGCTGGACAAACCACATCTCTGTAGCTGCCTGGACACATGCCAAGCTGCCTCATTCCCCAGGACTGACCTCATGTTTCTGAAGAGCCTCAAGACGCCTGAGGTCTGTGTTGCCTCTCATGGTTCAGTTCTGCTGCCAACAAAGGAAACAGCCCAGGCCGGGGACTGGAAGCCGCACAGAGAGGTGGGAATTCAGGGCTCCATCAGCCCTCCCCACCATTACCCAGGCCCTGCTGGAGCCCGCTGCCAGTGCCAGCCAGGCCCCACTCCAGGAGACACTGATCAACGCCTCCGACTTCTGATTTGAGACCTACCACAATCTGTCTTCCAGCCTCTGCGAGTTTGAAAATGCCCCTTGGAGAAACATTCACACTTTGGCTATTTCCATCTGTTTCATTCCAGACTCCTGGAAAGTGAACAAAAGGCACTCAGACTCCATCTAAGGTGCTAAGAACATCTCTGAAGTCAGTTCTACCACCTCAAAGACAGCTGGAATGCTCACAGCTGGGCTGAGGCTTCTGCTTGGGGACAAAAGTAACTTTATTTAGCCTTGAAGCTGAACAAGAGGTCCACCGTGGCCTTCCAATGGTCACACGCAACAAAGGCTCCTGGTGTTGCCGAGGCCCAGCACGTACCCCCAAACCAAAGGCTTTGTCCACTTTGCCTCCATTTGCAGACATTCCTTCCATTTCCTGGTGGGCAAGGTGAGCAACCTAGGAAAACAGCACGTGGCCATGCCCAGTTCCCTTTGATTCTCCCAGGGTTTCTCTGGACAACTGATGTTCCCTAAGCCCAGGCCATGGCTTCAAATCAAGGCATTTGTTCTAACTCATGTTTCACTTAAAAGTTTTTATTCCCTTTGTGAAACCACAAGGGCTGCAAGCCACGTTGCGGAGGAAAGCAGGCCTCAGCTTATTTGCCATCCTCTCTTTGGCCTGGACGAGTGAACAGACACAGCAGCTGACGGTGTTAAACTCTCTTTGCAGTTTTTCTTCGGATTGGTGACTTCCCCTTTTTAGAGTTTACCTTGAAAGTATGCAGGCCCCAGGGCTGCCTGGACAGAGTGGAATTTTCCATTTATAGACTAATAGTCTTCATACCCCAGTGGAGGCTGGAGTTCTCATGGTGAGCTAGGAGTTCGGTGTCAGCAAACTTGCCAGGCTTTCTGCAGGAGCCCCACGGCATCGGGCTTTTATTTATTTTTGGTGGGAGAGAGGGAGGAAATAAAGGAATGGCTTTTCAACTTGAGTGCCAACACAAACTTGAAAAAGGAACTGGGTTGGCCGGGGCAGAACATCATGCCCGCTTTCAGGAATTAGGGGGTAGGAGGTGAGAAAGAGACAAAAACACACCTTCTACTCCTAACATGGACAGGCAGCCAGAACAGGCATCCCTTTATTGCCCCAAATCCCTTCCTGTCCACCCAGCCCCTGGATTGCTCCCAGAGGGCCAGAGCCCAAGCCAGGGGTATGCAGGCCCATCCCATTCGTCCTCCCCCTTCCCAGCTTCCCCTGTCTTCTGCATTTGGTTCCTGCTGAAGCATGTGCAAACTTATAGTCTGAAATACCTCGGGGTCTGTGGTATGGTAGGAAGAGTGAGGCCAAGAGTTCTAGGGCCTGGGTCCCAGTCCTAGCTGTCACATATTCACTGTCGTCTTAAATTGGAAGTCACTTCTCATCTCTGGCTCTCATTTTCCCCATCTTATAAAGTAAAAACTGATGCTGAATGATCCCAAGGATTCTTTCCTCTGCTGGCATTGATTCATTCACTCATTCAAACATTAACGGGCCACTCTTCTCCAAGGCAGGCACTAGGTTCTCTGGACCCCCCCTGTTCCAAACCTCCTGGGCAGAGTCATACCCTCGAGCCTGCCTCCTCCTTTCGGTACCGCAGCACATCCTGCGTGGGGAGGAAAGCCCCGTCAGGCCGCCAGCCCAGTCTCCAGCAGAGGCATTGTTGGGTCCCAAAGAGCCCTAGAGGAGCCTTCCTGTACCTAAAACCATTCTCACTTTCCATTTAAAAAATAACGTTGCCTCCAGCCCAGGGAGGGGAGTGACCACCTCTCCCCACCCCCACCCCACCCCCAATCAAAACCCTCTCTAAACCTTTAGTTTCCATTGTTTTCACCAAAAAAAGTTTCGAAGTATTACATTATGACGTCAATAACATGTCTTCCAAATTGCACACACACACCAGATATTCCCACAGCCCCCTGGGAATGTGGGTTGAAACACACGCGTGCACACCAATCGCTGCCCTGGGCCCTGGGGCTGTAGGTTTCCTAACTGACAGCCAGCCGGTCTGAAAACCTACTGGAAGTCTGCTGCGCGGGGTGGGAACGTCCCGCGTCCTTCCACTGCTTACTCTACCTGCTAAGGCAGGAACCGTAACCGCTCAGAGCCTGAGAGATTCGTGTGCGGGTTTCACCCTGGGTGAATGCGCTCCGAGGCACTGTGCAAGCGGAAGTTACTAGCTCGTCGGGCGGCTGAGCGGTGAGAACTGCATCCTTAGATCGCACCCTGTCCTGCCTCCCCACTGCTTTCCCTACTAACGCCGGTGTTCAGTAGACTGAGTGGAGGTTGCGTGAGCCCTGGGGCATCCCCCCCATCGCCACCCCATCCCGGTCCTTGGCGAGCCTCACCACCAGGAGGAGGAAGACCCAGGCCTGGACACCTGTTCCAAGCCCCGGGCACAGCGCTCAGGCGCAGGCGGGTCGCGGCAGCCGCCCCACCCTTCGCCCTCTTGCAGCTTTTTCCCTTCCCTCCCAGCAGCGGGGACAGTGCACGCCCCCTCCCGGGCTTCACCAATCAACGTCCGGAGCGGCGCCCGTGGCGCAGGGGGGCTCTGCTCAGCAGCCAATTAACGCCGGGGCCCGAGGCGGCGCCTCGCCCGCCCTCTCCTACAAGGAAAGCCGCCCCGCAGCTGGCAGAGCTGGCGCAGCGCGTGGAGCGCGGAAGCCGCGCCGAACGAGCGGAGCGCGCACCCGCCTCCGCTCCGCCTGCGTCCAGGGCGCGGGCGAGGTGGCACGGGCGCTGGAAACGCAGGGGGCAGGGCCGCGGTGGCGGCGAGCCCGGGGGGCGGGGAGGACCCGGACCCGATAAAAGGCGGCGCGCGGCCCCACCCCGCGGCAGGCCGGCAGCAGGCTCGGCGCGTCTCTTCCGTCCGGCCCGCGCCGGCGGCGGGGAGGCGGCGCGCGCGGCCCGCAGCCCGCCCATGGAGGCTTTCCCCTGGGCGCCCCGCTCGCCCCGCCGCGGCCGCGCCCCCGCCCCCCAGTCCATGGCGCTTGTCCCCAGCGCCCGCTACGTGGGTGCTGCGGGCCCGGCGCATCCGCAGCCCTTCAGCTCGTGGAACGACTACCTGGGGCTCGCGACGCTCATCACCAAGGCGGTGGACGGCGCTCGCGGAGGTGCCTCTCCGCCCTCCTCCCCCTCCTCGTCTTGCTGCTCTCCTCACGCTGGGGCTGGGCCCGAGGCCCTGGGACCGACGCTGGGGGCACCCGATTACGACGAGGACGACGACGACGACGACAGCGACGAGCCGGGGCCCCGGGGCCGCTACCCGGGGGGCGCGTTGGAGTTGCGGGCGCTGGAGCTGTGCGCGGGCCCTGCCGAGGCCGGGCTGCTGGAGGAGCGCTTCGCCGAGCTGAGCCCGTTCGCGGGCCGCGCCGCCGCGGTGCTGCTGGGCTGCGCGCCTGCTACCGCTGTCACCGAGACGGCGCCGCCGCGCGATGAGCGAGCCCCCGCGTGGGCGGTGGAGCCCAGGCTGCACGCAGCCTCAGGGGCAGCCGCTGCCCGGCTGCTCAAGCCCGAGCTGCAGGTGTGCGTGTTCTGCCGGAACAACAAGGAGGCGGTGGCGCTCTACACCACCCACATCCTGAAGGGACCCGACGGGCGAGTGCTATGCCCCGTGCTGCGCCGCTACACGTGTCCCCTGTGCGGTGCCAGCGGCGACAACGCGCATACCATCAAGTACTGCCCGCTCTCCAAAGTGCCGCCGCCGGCCGCGCGCCCCTCGCCTCGCAGCGCCAGGGACGGCCTGCCAGGCAAGAAGCTGCGCTGAGAACCTGACTGCAGCCCGTTGGCTCTAGACGCCACCAGGGTCACCCCCTACCCAATCTCCTACTTTTGGTCAGCGTGCCCTTTTTCCCTCGTGGTTGGGGAGCGTGAAACTCAACAGTTGGCGCAACTTGAGGTGTCGTCGATAGCGGTTTTTTTTTCGAGATAGCTGACCGTGTGTGGAGTACTTTACTGGAAGAACAATTGAGACTAGATGCTTAATCTTGACTTTGTGTATCTTCACAGTTTCTAATTTGGGCTCATCCAGAATGGCGAAGGCTGGATATATGGCAATGTAGAGGCGCCGTTTATTTACAGTATACGTCGACCTATTTTAGATGCACATCAGTATGAAATTCTCAATCTAATCTTGGATGTTTCGCTTTATGAATAGAGGCACTTTATTAGGTCTAGAATATTTTTTTAAAAGTCTCTGAGCTTAAAACTGGCGATTTTATGAAGTGTTAGCAGAGTGACTATTTTATTGTTTGGAGCAAGTAATACTTAGTTGTCCTTAATCAGTTATTTTAATTCCAAGGTGAAGCAAGCCCCTCCTAGTAGCATCACCGTTATAACGAGTGAAGGTTTAGTAAACTTTCCAGTATTCGTTTGGGTGGATAGTCCCTCCTTGTGGCTTGTTTCCGTGCTAGCTGGAGGTGTAAAATGCAGTCGGTAGCAGAAGTAGCAGGTAGAATGCAACTCCTTATTCATTTCTGTATCAGATCTTTTATTATTGAAGTAGCAACTAGCCTTTTTCACCTTTAAAGATTGTGCCAAGTTATAATATTGTGTATACACTTGGAAATGGTGCTGTTTAAAAAAAAAAAATTGTGTATTTATACAGTAACTATATGAATTCATCTTGCCTAGAACTTTCCTACTTGGGTTTTCCTCACCCCCTCTCCAATTTGCAATTCTGTAAGAAATATTTGTGATATTAAGATCTAAAGAGACCAAGAGCAGTACTAATTCACCTTAAATTGCTCAATTGTTGCCTCTCAAGCTAAATGGTAATGGAATCCCTTGAGCTGTGAGCTTAATGTTAGCCTGTGTTCAAGACGGTCCACTTTGGGCCTTCTGACTTGAGGCACAGGCAGAACCAGCACTAATTACAAGAACGAACTGTGTAGGTTGGAGGAACAGTCTCCCTCGCCACCCTTTTACAGACCCTAGCCTGTTTCTAGGCTCACACCAACCCTCCATTTGGGAGATTAAACCTGATGATTAGGGCAAAGGCTCTCAACCCACACTTCACCTCCCACCATGCTGATGGTCACACCATGACATATAGCAGTGTTTGCATTTGGAGCCGTGTGGCTTGACAGAAATATAAGGAGGCAAAACTCATTTTAAGTATACAAAGTATATGAGAAAACCAGCAACAAACTTAAGTCTCTTAGGATACAGAGCTTCCAATAGTATTCTAGCTAGGGTGTTACCAGGTTAGACACAGGTACAGCAAATCTGGCTTGATCTGGAGCACGCAGGAGCTGTGAGAATGGCAAAAGTGAATAGCTAGACAGCTGTAGGTCATCTTGGTCAAAAGATGACCAAGGAGGGTGAGAACAGGCATGGCATAGCTTAGCCAAGAAGAAAAAAAAAAAAGCTTCAGTCCTGACCATGTAATTACTTTATCGTTCACTAGAAAATGACCCCGTTTGCTAGTTTTACTTTTCAGTTTAATGTGAATTCTTATTCTCCCACTCCTCTACCTTTTCAAAAGGGTCACTATAAACAGACGTGTGTTTTCACAGGCCAAGACTAGGCAGGCAACAGGATAAACTTAGCTATTTTATATTTTTATTTACAGGCCAAGTTTTAGACTACTTTTAGGTCTCGGGCACACACCTTTGATGTATCTTCAACATATGAAGATCTCTGAGATGGGATGTGCTTAACATAAATTTGGTATTCTGGCACCAGTATTTTACCACAAGTGGGAACGTTTTGAACATGGAGTATACTTAAAACCTTAAATCAGGAAAGCATGAACAGCTTTCCTGTCCAGGAAACCCTCATTTCAACTAGTATGCAGTGATGATAATCCCACTTATAAAGCACCTCCTGCCAACCTCCATCCTTTATACCCCCGAATAGTCTGTTTTCCGGCTAACATTGAAATGCTAGAAGTTAAAGCACGAACAGAGGGGTAACTACCTTAATACTATTACAGTTAATTTTCTAGATATCTTTTATGAAAAATACAACCATGTCCAAATGCACTGAAATGCAATACTTGGAACTCATCACTTAATCTGAAAGAAACTTCCAAAATTAAAGTAAAAACGTAAAAGATGCCCAAATTTTCAATATTCAAAAAATATATGCAAAAATGATTAGTGTGACAGTTATCTTCATAAGAACATGTTGCAAGCTTGGCTAAGTAAAAGAGGTATATGAAATCCCCAAATGCACTACTGCCTAAACTTGCCTTTTTTTTTTAAAGCCATTTCTGTGACTTAATTTTTTTTTTAATTTTCATCATTCTACCAAGTCCTCTTTATAACAACTCGTCATAGGTTTGGTTCATTAAAGTAAGCCAAATTAGGCACTTTTAAAAATTATACCACAACTCTATGTGTATTTCAAAGGAAAGGAAGGTTTCAGCGTTAGTCCTAAGTTTTTAGTCTTTAGCCACCACATAAGGAACAGTTCTTTCATATTATCCTATGTATTTCAATTAGGCAGCTCAACTTGATGCCAACCACCTGCTTCCTGGAAGCCACTATGGACAACTGATACTTCAAACTGCTGGGATGTGGTGCCTTTTTGTGGGTACCTATCCCACCCTGATTGATCTGCACAACGGCTTTCTTCTCATTTAAGTTAAGAATGCAGACACTACTGCAAACCCTGAAACTCTCCTACCACATCCGTGAGTAGGTTGGTTGTTCAGTTTTCCTGTGACAACCTGTTAATACTAGGAAAGAATGTTAGCTGTGAAAGGCAAGCAGGGGAAACCTAAGAGCAGGATCACAAAGCAGCAACATCAGATTTGGGGAAAAGGGGTTTTCCATTCTCCTCCTGTGCTCTGGATTCTGACTCCAAGGATGCAGAATTTGGTAGAACAGAATGGGAAACTAGGCAGAAGGGTGTTGGCAGACCAGCCAGGAAATCTACCCATATGCAGTAAATAAGCTTGAATGAACTATCTATCCATTGCAGCTTGTGATGTCACAAGGACAATTCTGCTCTAGATGCTTAAGCCTCATAAGCAGGTGATCGCCCAAATATAATCACTGGTCTTAATTTCTTTTACTTGTTATGAAACGAAAGCCCTCTCCCTAGTAAGATCCTTTCTTTTATGCCTTCCATTTATTTAAAATAACAGGTATTAAACACAGCTGAAAGTGATTTTCATCATTGGTAACAGTGAAAAAGCAGCACCTGATTATTTTAAAAAGCATCAATGCTCCCCCTTCTGGCCTTACAGCTGTACCAGCAGAAGTGCTCACCACTACTCAATGACAGAAATGAGGCGCTTACAGCCACATAAATTTATAATTAACATTCTCTAAAACTATAACTTATTCAGTTTCGGAGGGAAATCCAAAGTGATACTACACATACACAACACACACAGAAGCTCACAAAGAGGACAGACGACAGTCTTATGAGGAAAATTAAGGGATTACTCAATTAATG
>PVIY010012701.1:16691-52987 GCA_004026745.1 Myrmecophaga tridactyla
CATATAGCTACTACACTCCAAAATTGAAGTCAACACAGTCATTACTACAAAGTACTTGTTGAAAGAATCTATCTGAAGAGAAAATTAGGAAAAAGAATTTAAACATTTCCTCCAAACCACACATTTATAAATATTGTCATATTTAAAATGCTTGAAAGGCATGAATTCTCCATTAATGGAAAAGCAGTTCGCTATTGGCAACAAGAAAAGAACCTCAGCAAGTTTACCAAATGCTTTAAAATTTAAAAGCTTTATGTTTCGGATTCACACTTTAGCAGTTTTCTTGTCATTAAAATAATGACTGCAAATTGCTTTATACTCACCTTCACTCAAGTAAAATCTACAGAAAATCTCACTGTATCCAATGTTTGTAATGTTTACTGCACTTAAAAACTTTCTAAATTTAGTTAATAGTAAATACCTCAAAATACATAGAGGTATGTTTCAACAGCAAACGGTGTGAAGATTGTTTCAGCACCACTGCGTTAGTCTTAAAATACATTTTCTATAACAGAACCTTACTTCATTCCAAATTAATGTTAGACAGTTCAAAATCAAAAGAAACAGATCAGTTCCATACAAGATACAGGTGTTACTCAATACCTGAAGGATTCACATTTTAAATTTATTTTTTAGTTTTTCTTTTTTGTAAACAAATGATTGGTGAAATAATGCAACACCTTAAATTTCAGAAAATGGCATGGTTTTCCAACCTTCTGTGGATACAGTGCATGATCAATCTATTATATAGGATTAATACTAGTTCATGCTTTTGTGTTATGGTGAAACAACATTAGTTAAAGAATCCAATTTAGATTGGTTGAAGCACAAGTATAGTAATCCTTGAAAGTGATCAAACCTATGTAAGACATGAGTTTGAATCCATTATCTCCAAACTTAACGTCGCACCGTGGTCCATCCATCTTCATCAATCTCTATTTTTGTACGACGAAGGGTTTCCCTATCTTTATCAGCTCTCCATGAGGCCTTCTCTTTTTCACCTTCTCTTTCTCGGTCTCTTTCTCGATCTCTTTCTCGATCTCTTGAAAGGGCTGGAGGAGGTACACGACGAGGACCATCCCGTTCTCCTGCCCGATCATCTTTTCTGTCATCAGCACGTCTCCAAGAACTTACTAAAAAAGTTAAAATAATAATAGTAAGTTTGTCCTGTGTTCTACTGGCTCAAACCAAACAGAATATAGGCATAAGGAATATTTGAATTACCCAGAAATCATGTAGTCAAGATTAAAAGTACAGAATCACAGAACTAAAACCCATAAAGCAAAAACTATTTTAATCATTTTGATAACCTAACAAAACCTCTAAAATTGCACAGATTTACAGATATGACTCAAAACGTGTAAACAAAAAGAAATTCCTTTCTGGCTCTCTACACAGCACTGTGGCAGTTGGCAAGGATAGGCGCCTTACAAAAGGTGGCAAAAAAGGAACCCAAGAAGAAAGTGGCTGATTCATTTTCTAAGAAAGACTGGTATGATGTGAAAGCACTATCAATGTTTAATTTTAAGAAATACTAGGAATACACTAGTTACAATGACTCAAGGAACCAAAACTGCACCTAATGGCATTAAGGGTCATGTTTTTGAAGTAAGCCTTGCTGATGTGCAGAATGATGAAGCTGCATTTAGAAAATTCAAACTAATTACAGATGATGTGCAGGGCAAAACCTGCCTAACCAACTTCCATGACATGGCTCTTGTCCACAACAAAATGTGTTCCATGGTCCAAAAATGGCTGACATGATTGAAGCTCATGTTGATGTCAAAACTACCAATGGTTATTTGCTTCATCTGTTCTGTGTTGGCTTTACCAAAAATCACATCCAATTCGGAAGACCTCTTATGCTCAGCACCAACAGGTCCACCAAATCCAGAAGATGATAGAAATCATGGCCCAAGAGGTGCAGACAAATTACTTGAAAGAAGTGGTCAATAAATTAATTCCAGACAGCATACATAAAAACACAGAAAAGGTGTGCCAATCTAACTCTCCTCTCCATGTGTTAGAAAAGTAAAAATGCTAAAGAAGCCCAAGTTTGAATTGGAGAAACTCATGGAGCTTCATAGTGAAAGTAGTAGTTCTAAAAAAGCAACTAGAGATGAGATAGGTGCTAAAGTGGAATGAGCCGAGATATATGAGCCACTAGTCCAAGAATCTGTTTAAAATTCAGACTTTAAAAAGTAATAAATAAAGAAGTCTTATTTGGGAAAAAAAAAGAAAAAATCACTGGCCTGGAAAATGTATTAATTGTTATAAACCTTTAAGGCAAGGTGACAAAACTCTGGTTGAAAGAAAAATTTTTAATTATACAAGTTTTTAATTATTGATATATATAGAAGAAATACACTTATGATCCAATTGTGCAAATAAAATATTAAAAGGCCATCAGGCAAGTACTTAAGTGCAATGGCATTTCATACATGCCAAAAGTATTTTTTATTTAAGTTTCAGTTGTGTTTACCCTTTGTGTTCTTCTACCAGGTCCTTAAAAATTGTTTCTTCATTTTCATAAAATAAACTTTCTTATCAACATATATTGCTTACTATCCACTCACTTTATAAATTTACAATGAATCTAGAGATGAGCTTACGTCACAGCTTGTCTGGTGAGTAATGTGATGGCCGCAGATTCTAAACTGAGTAATATTTAGTTTATCTGATTTGGGGTATTCACTACAATTTACCAGATAAATAAAACCAAAATGCCCTGGGAAGTCTCCCGTCTTCACACAGTTACGTCCACATCTATACCTTCTTCCCGATCTGATCTGAGGGGAGGTCCTCTTCGGTCCCTATCGTCGCGCCTTTCTCTTAGATCACGACGATCCTCTCTCTCCCGACGACGGTCATCCCTGTCCCAATCATCACGGCGACTTGAATCTCTCCAGCTAGAAGGTTCCTCCGCGAGTCCTCTTCTCCAGTCACCTTCATCCCTTTAGCCATTTAAAGTGACAATTACTTTCTATTGTTAACCCACACAGGTAACTGTAAGTGAATACATTATCCAAGTCTGCAATCCAAGAGGCCACAACTATAACAGGGATCAAGTTTAAACCAGTATCTCCGGTACAAAGGATATCAAATGAGGACATCTGGATCTGTGCTGGAGCCCCTACGTGCAGGTGCCCATTTAAACTGAAATGAATTAAAAACCAAGATGTTTCCTCAGTAGCACTAAACACGTTCCAAGTGCCCAATAACAAAAATGATTAGGGGCTACCATTTTAAACAGTAGAGACAGAGGACATTTTCATCCTCACAGAAAATTGTACTGAACAGCACCAGTCTATATCAGTGCAAAGCCACTTTGGCCAGAGGGAGCAAACTAGCAGTAAAAGGATTTTTTATAATGTAAGGCCATGAGAACTGATCAATTTAAACCACAGGGAAAAAGCAATCTACTGGTAAAGAGACCTGAACTGATTCCATTACCATATAGCTATAGGACCAATATATAATTACAGCTCAAATGTGGGAAGGGCCAATTAGAGGACCTCTAAAATTCTGAAACAAGAAGTGTTTTTTGTTTGGTTTTTTTTAACCTGCACTATTTTTCCCATAGTCTAATGGAAGGGGGGTATAAAGCAACAAAGAGCACCATTTCTCAAAAACAGCTTGGAATACCTGGAGAAAAAAAATAAGGGAATTCTATCTATAGCTCTTCAAACATTTAGATAGTTTTAATGTAAACGTCAAACCTAGGCCGTCTGAAGCGATCCTCTCGATCCCCGTCTCTCTCTCTGTCTCTTTCCCTCTCTCTGTCCCTTTCTCTCTCAGGGTCCTTGTCAGTCTCATCACGATCTTGATTATCTCTATCCCTTTCTTTTTCTCTATCCCATTCACGGTCTTCAGAGGGTCTTGAATCTCGAGGTGGACCCCAACTGTCTTCTCTGGCTTTCTCTCTCTCTCTCCATCCACCTATTATTTAAAAAAATAAAAATTATTTTCCATTATTGTGACAGTAATCAAGAGAGCTTAACATTAATTCATTAGCATTCTAAAAGCTAAATTAAGACACTCCAACCTCCTCCAAAAACAAATCAAAACAAAAAAACTAAGGCCATTTTCCTTATTTCACTGAATCACTAGATCCTGTTTGATTTTTTAAGTTTTTTATTTAATTACCTTACAGGAAATTTAAACAGCCTGGGGTGAAAGTTCTATTAAGTAAAATTATCACTGATAAACTGAGAATTAATGTTTCCTGTCTATTGTAGAGATTTTGGGTATAAAATCTGTTCTGCTCAACAAAAAACTTAAAGTGAAAAGGTTAGATCTGGATCTCTGGGAGACAGCACAATTGTAAGTTCATTTATACTCTTGCAACATTTTCAAAACCTTTGTAACTAAGAAAGACTCTTTCATATTCCTGCACTCCACTATTTACCACCCATCTAGTCATAAAACAAGGATAATTCCTTTGATCCTGCTCATTATCTTCCACTTAGCCATGGGATATGCAAACCTATGAACACTATATATGAAGGCCCAGAAGCCAAAGGAAGCACAGATCTCAATGACAGTATATTACAGTTCTAGAGTATTATTATTAAGACCACCATTTATATTACCATGTACCAAAGCATTATTCTAAATCTAAATATTAACTCAATCTACTCCACAGCTCTGAGGTTAAGTGCTACTATAGCCTTTTAACATGAGGTGAGTGAAATGAGGTGAGACTGGAGAGAAGAGAAATATGCACCAGAAAACAGTAGAATAAAGGCAAGGAGGCCTTAAATTTGCATTTTAGAACATACCACTCAGGTTACTGCACAAGTAATTGTATCAGGGGTGGGAGAACTAGCAGAGACAAACAAGAGTTTAAAGAAAGACTAACAGAGGCTCAGACCTAAAAGCAAGCAGGGCGAATAGAGAGACTGGTAGATTTAAGGAACATTCTAAAGACAGAACTTAAATAAAGTTACCATTTAAAATGAAGGATGAAGAATGAAAGAAAACAGAGAAAGAAGAATTCCCTAATTTCTTAGTTTACACAATTAGGAGGTCAATGGTGCGCCTTACTGAAATACGAAACACCTGAAGATGGTTGGTGGGGAAGGAGGGACAGTGAATTCAGTTTTGGTTAAGCTGTGTCTGAAGTGAGACTTCTAGGAAGAAATATGCAGTATACAGTTGGAAATACAGGTCTGAAGCTAAGGAAAGAAGTCACCTGGAGAAGGTGGTGATAGAAATCAGACAATTGCTCAAGAATAAAATGTGAAAAGATGAACAGGTGTGGAACTGAGAACAGAAGAAATAGGCTTTTTTTCAGTCCCTGTGTGGTTGGCAAACATACAGATGGATGTTTAATAAAGAGCTTTGTGTTTCATTATTTATTTAAGAGAAGGCTGGTCCAGTATAGCATTTGAAGATTACAGACCCTTAAAGCATGGACACAGGAAGAACAGCCTACAAAGAAGCAGTCAACAAAGCACAAAGAAAAACAAAGAACAGCGATTCACTAACACAGAAACATGGGTGAAGTTAATGTGTTTTGATTGGGGGAGAGGCCGTCAAAGACAAATTTTTGACACAAAAGTCACTGCAAAGGTATTCAAGGAAAGGCTTTAAAAAAAGGAATGGATTATCTAGAAAATGATGACTAACAGCCAAATCTCAGCATGTCATTTACCTGTTAAAATTTCACTGTTTATATTTAATGAAACAAGCAGATTCTACAATGCGCACAATTTGGTTTTTTGAATATCAGAATTTTACCTGGCTTGCCAAACGGTCTCCACAGACCAGGTCTAGAGTCATCACCCCGTCTGGGAATTCGATCATCATCGGCACGTCTGGAGGGTCGATCATCATCAATGTTTCGCCGAGGTCCCCTATCATCATCTGCACCACGCCTGGAAATTCTATCATCATCAGGATTCCTCCAAAGTCCTCGGTCATCATCCAATCCACGCCTAGGACCCCGGTCATCATCCATGCCCCGCCTGGGACCCCGGTCATCATCCATGCCCCGCCTGGGACCCCGGTCGTCATCCACACCCCGCCTGGGGCCCCGGTCGTCATCCACGACCCGCCTGGGACCCCGGTCATCATCCATGCCCCGCCTGGGACCCCGGTCATCATCCATGCCCCGCCTGGGACCCCGGTCGTCATCCATGCCCCGCCTGGGACCCCGGTCATCATCAGCACTGCGCCAGGATGACCGCTCATCATCAGCACCTCGCCGAGGCCCCCGGTCCTCATCCATCGCACGTCTTGGTCCTCTGTCCTCATCTGCTGTTCGCCAGCTTCCTCTGTCATCATCCAGTCCCCGTCTAGGAGGTCTGTCATCATCCAGTCCCCGTCTAGGAGGTCTGTCATCATCCAATCCCCGTCTAGGAGGTCTGTCATCATCTGCATGACGCCAGCTTCCCCTATCTTCATCACCAATTCGTCTGAGAGGCCTGTCCTCATCTGCCCCGCGGCGGGAGAAGCGTTCTTCATCAGGACCACGTCTAAGGCCTCTGTCATCATCCATGCCACGCCGGGGAATACGATCATCGTCTGGTCTCAGAGCAGACTCTCTCTCATCTTCATCCCCCAAACGTCTTGGTCGATCTTCATCTCTTTTAAGAGACCTCTCCTCATCCCGCCCTTCTCCACGTCTCCACTCCCTACAGAGCAACAAGTCAAGCATTTTTAAGAGTAAATTTAAAAAGCATACAGTCTTCCTCGTGTTATTTTTTATTTCACTTGTTTTTAAAAATCACTTCAGTCTAAATTCATTAATCCTGGTCTAGAAAAATATGTTATCCTAATCAACAGTAACAGAAATCAATTGTACCACATCAACAAATAGGCCAATAAACAGATAACTGCTTCAAAAAATTAAAAGTATATGTACTGGGCGGGCGATGGTGGTGCAGTGGCATGTTCTTGCCTGCCATACTGGAGACCTGGGTTCAATTCCCGGTGCCTGCCCAAGCACAAAAAAAAAAAAAAAAAAAATAGTATGTGTATTTTACCTATAGTAACTTAGCAATTTCTAAATCTTCCACAATGAATTTTCAAAACTTAATTTCTCAACAACAAGCATTTGGCCAACATTCTTGACTATCATTAGTAACTATCTTAAAGGGTGGTTCAATCTACTTAAGATATTTAAAGGAAAAGAAAAATGTTAGGGAAATATTCACTCATTCTTACTCTAACTCCAACACTGTTAAGGACTAAAAAAAGATATCTAAAGTACGTATTACCCCAGAAGCCTCCAGGGCAGTAACTAACAGCAGTGTTGAAATAAATTGCCAAAACTTTTCAGCAGTACTTAGGCATGCACACACCTCTTCACACTTTCCTTTCCCAACCCCTACAAAATAAACCAAATTAAAAAAAAAATACTAATAAGTTATTAATAGGACCTATGATAGTTGCTCCTATTCTCCTTCACTGCACTTACTTTTCTGGTGGGCCTCTTCTCCACTCAGATTCCACTTCAGGCCCTTTTCTCCATGTGCCTTCTGAATCTCTATCTCCCCAGCGAGAGTCCTACTTGGACCAAAGTTAAAAAGAAACAATACACTGTTAACGTTAAGAAGCAACAGATTGACAATTCTTTATTATTACAACTACTGATATCACTAGCCAAACATATTTGTACTTAGTGATATCAAGCCCTTTTTAAATAAGGAAATTTTTAAATTTTATTACTTTTTAAAATCTGAAGTACAGACCAACAGGTCAGTGAAAGTGGTATCTTCATGTACTGTGGGTAGCACTATAATTTGGTAAACCACCACCACTGGCAAGCCACTGGGCAGCAATAACATGGAGCCATTAAAAGGCCACAGAAATTTCCTCTGACCTAGAATTTCCTTTTGGGACTATGTGAAAAAAGCCAATGCACCAAAATGTAAGCCACCATGACCACCGAGCAAAAAAATTTAAAAAAGCGTGGAAGCAAAAATGAAATATCTAATAGGGGATGGTCAAATTTATTTCCCTCTTCAAAATATCCTGTCATCATTAAAAATTATGGAAAGGGTGTGGGAAGCCTCTGAAAATATTTACATAAATCTGGTAAAACATAAATCTGGTACAACCTGGCCCCAAAATTTAAACATGCATACCCTCTGATTGACAGAACTAAACTGTTACTACTAACATCATCTAAGGTCATAATCAGACAAGAATGCCTTAGAAGACATAAAATGGAAGCGGGGCAGAGGAAAACTACAGAAATAATTCAATGAGGCTGAAAATCCCAAATAGGTGAATGAGAGGACCACTATAAAAAAAAAAAAAGTTGGGCGGACCACGGTGGCTCTGCAGGTAGGAATGCTTGCCTGCAATGCCAGAGGACCCGGGTTCGATTTCCGGTGCTGCCCATGTAAAAAAAAAAAGTTAAGCATCTTGGCTACAAAACTCTCCAATAGCCTCTACAGATGAGTAGCAGTGAAGGACAAAAGTGACCAAATAATAGGTTGGTCCCTGTCATTGTGACTACTGACTCTGGGATAACTCTTAATATGAGAGTAGTTAGGAGACTTCCTCAAGTAGGAATTGTGAAAGAAAACACAAACAACAGCCAATGTAATTTATGCTAACTACAGGGGACAGAAATGTCACACCCAGAACTCAAGTTCCCAAACACCTGCCTAGCTTGCAAACTAAACTCAACAGGAGAATAGGTTATGAAACGATAAGGTTAAAAAAATTAGAAAATCAGGAGATTTTAAGGATGGCTATGACACTATAAAGAAAAAAATAAAAACAACAATAACAAAAAAAAAAACAGGAACAAAAAGAAACAATTTGCCCCCAAAATTTTTCAAATCCTTTGGATAAGATCAACGAGCAGGAGGGGTCTGTTGATGAACATAAAACTGAACAGGAATCACTCTCTTTATTCCAATGATCAGTGAAAATTCTAAACACTTCCAAGGAAAAACACAATACCTAACACCTACAGAAGAAACAAGACCAAGACCAGTACTAAGAACTCTCTTCTGTAACACTGTGTACTAAAGACAGTGAAGCAATGGTCTCCAAATAGAAGATTTTGAATTGACCAAACCACTGTTCAACTATGAGAGAAAAACAAAAATATTCTAGAAAAAAAGACAATAAAATTTAGATAGATCTGAGGGAAAAAATGTCATCACTGTAAGAATAAAGAAAATTAAAATGAACTAAGAAAAGTTGCTAAATTTGGCAGAAAACAGTCTAAAGAGTGGCAAGTACACAGAAACAAATAGAAAACTCCAAATCTAATGTTAGGAATAAGACCAAATATAATAGTTATCACGTTAAATGTGAATAGATAAGGCAAAAGAATTATCATTTGAAAGGGGGGGAGGGATAAAAACCAAAAACAAAACATTGAAAATGAAGGGAAAGATGAACATAGTTTGCAAATGCTAACTAAAAGGAAAAAGTAGAAATCAATTATCATGACAGGTAAACAAAACATCTTTTGCATAAGATGAAGTTTCCATGAATTAAGAGGATGCAAATAAAACAATGAACTACTAATTTCATACACACACACATAACTCTGTGCCCAAAACATTCTTTTCACACACCATGGAATATCTAAAACTTAAAACGTGACCCTGTTTCAGGTTAAGAGAATATATATTAAATTCCAAAATGTTAGAAATCTTACAGAATACTTTCACTGGTAATGAAGTGAAATGAAAAATTAGCAGGAAGAGTATAAAAACCAAAAATCTATCCACATATACGTATAAAGCAGGGGATTTAAAATTATTATCAAAACCTCCAATAAGAAGAATCTGATACAGGTGTAGCACAGAAAAAGGAACAATCAGAGAAAAAAAGCATACAAGAAATCTTTTAGCTATTAACCTCTTACTAAAAAAACAAATAGTATTTTTTGCTCAAGGAGCAGAACGGGCACTCCAAGCGAAAGGAGGAGCAGGCAGATGTCACAGACATATATGACAGGGGACTGAAATGTCATATCCAGAACTCAAGTTCAGCTCAGAAAGGCTGAAGCAATCGTGGCTTAGGAATTGGAACGCGTGGCAGACTAAGTGACAAAGCTTTGAATGCTATGGCATGTTTACTATCTTTGACTCTGTAACGAGTACCAAGTAAGAGAAAGTTTTAAACTCAAGAGCAGGTGTACAATCAAATATACATTATGAGAAATCAAACAGGCCAAAGTGGAGGAAGGTCTAAGATTACAGTAAAGACTGTAATCAAGGAGACTAGTTAAGGAGTACAAGCAAAAGAAAAAGATATGAATTAAGGCAAAAGCTGGAGGGACAAAGGGGAACACAGGGACAGATTTCAAACCGTCTTTATGTGAGTAACAGTACCACCAATCAAGGGAGAGAATTCAGGAGATACAAAACAAAGGAAAAAAGGTCCACTTTGGAAATAAGTACATATTAAAAATAAATATTTGGAGCAGCACTTGAATCACTTGGGAAACTAATTGCAGATTCTGATTCAGAAGGTTTGGGTCTGGGGCAGGGATTCTGCATTTCTAACAGGCACCCAGGTGATGCTGATACTGCTGTGTATCAGCCACACTTAGGAGCACCAAGGGTTTAGAGAACTCACCTCACTTTGCTCCATGAAGTCATAGCAACTCCTTTCAAGAATACTAGACCAGTTCAAAGTACTAAAAAGATGCTATTTTTTTAAAAATTCTTAGTTTATGAAATTCATTCTTACTGACAAGTATTCTAAACTGAAGCCTTAAAAAAACCCAGCTTTGCTAAGACATGTCTATTTTTTTTCCTTAAGAAGTATCTGTATTTGGAAAAATAAATCAATACTATCCTTTAAAAGAAAATATGTGAATGTAACTGATTCAAAACAGAACACCTTGATATATGCCGTATAATGCAAAAAAAAACTGGCGGACAAACCTACATCACATAAAAACCGCACAAATGTAATGATTTTTATAATCACCTTCCTAGAAAGTGGATCATCACCAAGCCTTCTCTCTTCCTCTCTACGACGTTCTCTTTCTTCAATTTCCAACTCTCTCTGGCGTTTTTTCCTTTCAACTTCTTCTAATTTCTTGACACGCTCCTGATACTCTCGTAGCTCTTCTTCACGTTTTGCTCTTTCAGCACGTTCTCTCTCTTCACGCTCTATGCAATTTATCAAGTTACAAAGTGTGCCTTCCACCTGCATCTTTCCCCCTCATTCTAGGTCTACTTTTCTAGTAACAAGACAATCACCAGAGTACTGATGTAATTCTTTATGAGAATTTTTAATTGTTTACTATCTGCTAAATGACAGAAGATACTCAACAAAACAAAAATTCTGCTACATTAATAGGTTTGTAATGACTTCAGAAGATAAGAGAATCCCTTCCACACTCCTCAGCATCTGGGATTCACAATATGGAATTATCTGACAGACTGCCTCTGGCACACATTCCTTAAAAACGTTAACAACTAAACAGGATACAGCAACAAAAATTTTAAAAACAGCTTGTTTATTTTTAAAAGAACAGTTTAAAAAGTAGAAACAACCTGTAGAGAATATAACATCCTCAAATGAGGACAACCAAAAGTTACATTCCCAGATTCAGAGAACTGAACTAATTAGTTGCAGTGCCAATTCTCCTGATACCTGTGTTTTTTAAATCAGAAAGATTGCTCTCAACTTGACCTAATCTTACCCTTGCCGCACCATATCTGCCAATCCTAGTCTTGGAGTTACCTTTTAGCATTTGTTCTTCAGCCCTCCTCTGCTCCTCCTCTTCTTTTTCTCTATAGTAAGTTACTCTACGTTCTTCTTTACGCTGCCTTTTACGTTCTTCCAAGCGATTATGTCTTTCTTCTGCTAGTCGATCTTCAAACTGCTTAAGCTTCTCCTGAAATTGAACAGGTAAGAACCAACAAAAAGAGAAAAATTACATTGTTTTCAGGAGCAAAAATCTAGCATAAGCTTTAAAATTAACAAAAGAGTCACAACTTTCTTGGAACCACAGAAAATCTTCAAGAACAAAAACCAGAATTTCCAAATGACTACAAATTTATCTGGCATATCAAAATTTAAAAAAATTAAGTTACTGACAATATTATCCATCATTCAATGGATTTTTACATAAAATATCAAATCATTAAATTAGAACTTGAGATCAAGATACATTAATCAAGTTTTTTTCCTCCCTCAATCAAACAGTAAGCAAAGCCGATGTTATGCATAAAGTCCACTAACTTTCATCTTCAGGAAATTTGATTTATAGAGATGACTGGCTATTTAATCTATAAAATATTATTTCAATGACAGTTTTTAGTAAAATATTATCTGAGAGAGCATTACAAATTTTAACTCAGACAAAATGTACCACTGCATTAAAGAATGATCTTTAGGGTAAAATTGAGAAGTTCACCACATACTTTCCCCTGAAACGAAAAGGTTCACCTCATAAACAGACTGCCGTGCTGCCTTGAGTCGCATTACAAATAAATCTCTGTCTTCAAGCATTCGTGACATTCGATTCTTATGTTCAAGAGCCTTTTCACGTTCTAGCTGCATAGTTGTAATCTGCAAATACAAAACAAAGAGTTAAATTCTAAAGCATTTATTATTTGATACTAATTTATCAAATTCCTCGAAGAATGAGAAACAGCTCCTTAGCCCTTTCCATCTTACCACAGAAATGAAACACTATCATCTGTGACAAGAGGTCTCCAAGAAGGTAATTAGGGACAAATGGTAGTCAAAGGAGTCCTTGAGCATCTATGAAAAACAAAATCTATGCAGCGGCATGGAACTAGACATTACAAAGGTGTAACTTTAACATCTATTGTAATACTAAATAATGATCAAAGGTATTTCCCCTTACTTAAAAATAAGTGGTGGATTATTAATGAAGATTGTCATTTTATGCACCAAGTGAAGAAAAAAACAGGTTTCCAAGGAGAGAATGTAGCAGATCGTCCTAGTTATTTTATTTGATCTGCAGTACCTGTCTTTCTTCTAATCAGTTTTCAATATTTATACATTTAGAGTTAGCATAAAAATTCTAACTTCTTAAAAAAAATTCCAGGAACTGACAACACTTGACCCACATTCCCCAAAGGGCAACAATGAGGTAGACCAAAAGAGTCTGCATTCTCCATACCACGGTTCTGCTCGTGGTTACTTTTTTGTTAACTGGGGTCAGCCTACTCATTTTGTTACATATTTGGCCCCTACAAGCAATTATCGAACACTGCTTTTGTATCATCAGGTTAATGTAACACAGAAGAACAAAACTATAAAATGAGCTGTTCAGTCACATATTGTAGGATTCTATTTATATGGAATGTCTACAATAGAAATGTCCAAAAGGAAAGGCAAAAAGTAGATGAGTGGATGCCCAGGGCTGGGGTGGTGGGGAAGGACTTCTAATGGTACGAAGTTCCTTTTAAGGATGACAAAAATGTTCTCTAAATCAGACTGTGGTAATGGTTGTTCACACCTCAGTGAATGCAGTGAAATCATGAACTGTACATTTTAAATGGCTTTATTATATGGTATGTGACTCATTCTGTAAAGATATTTTTTTAATGAGCTGTTTAGCTGTCAGCTGTCCTTTGTATTTTACTAGTTTTTAACATCTACTGTGAATATTCATCTTTCCACAGATGTTTATATGTAGTCATTAAAGCACCATTTCTATAAGAAAAATCAATCTGAAACCTCAGCCCCATTACTGGCAGAAGGATTTTTTAATGTCTCAAAACATTACAATTAAATGATAAACTTACTCTTTCTTCTTCTTGTTGTTCCCACAGATCCATGTCTTTAACTCTCTGCTCTTCATAAGCACTCTTTATCAAAGGGATTTCTTCCAAACGTTTAGCTCTTTCAAAATAGTCAATCTGAACGATATGACAACAGTTTTTTTTAAATCTCTTATTTTAACTTGGCCTGTTAAAAGTTAGCCAATTCATTCATTTACCTTCTTTTCTTGATTTTTTAGGCGTTCCTGAAGTTCCTTCTTTTCTTTTTCCAGTTGTTCTACCTGTTTAGCCATGATGAAATCTGGATCTAATTCTTCAAGGTCCTGAAAAGTAATATAATTACACTGGCATTTGTAAGAATATAAAACAAATGCATACAAGTCAATAAAAGCAAGCTCACAACTTTCTAGAAACATATACTAAATTATTTTTTTACAACGTTTTTTTCCCACTTGATTGTGTAAGCTTAACATCAATTTCTCACTTTTCAAATCCACAAATTCAAGGTATTTACCTAAACTCTAATTCAATGAGGAAGAGTGGTTAAAAACTGTAGACAGCAATTAAAAGCAAATGCTTACTTGCAGATTTAATGTCCAAAATGTGTAAAATAACCAAATAACCTAAAAGAAGCCAATTGTAAAGAAGTGTGGCTTTTAGAGTTCAGAAGAATTAGATAAAACTAAATATTTAAGTAATACACACTACATACTTCAATATCAATATCTTTGAATGCTTTGGCACCCAGTTCTGTTTTCTTGATCTGCTCCAAACGCTCACGAACAGTTTTCTTTTTTATTTGTTCATGTTCCTGCAAAATACGCTCCTTCTCTCTTTCCTTTGCCTCCTGTCGTAGTCTCTCTTCTTCAGCCTTGCGTACTTTCTGAAGTTCAGCTTCCCTCTGCTCCAATTCTTCTTTCTCACGCTGAATATTCAGACTTTCCAGCCGCTCCTTCCTTTCCTCAATTGTCTGACGGCGAGCCAAGATACGTTGATGCTCTTTTCGTGAGTTTTTAAGGTACGCAGTAACAGCCAACTGATGCTGTTCTTCTTTTTCTTGCTTTAAAAACAAATGAATTTTTAAAAAGACAAAAAGTTACACAGCATGGTACAGGCACCACACACACAAAAAGAGATAATCATGATGCATTACCCTTATATATGTTTGCATCTAATAATGGAAGACAACATTATTTAAACCATTAGTTCCCAGTACCAAATACGGTGGTGCTACACCTATTCAGTCTTCTAATACAGTGACATAGCTGAAGAACCTTAATTTGCTGGGTAACTTAAGTATTCAAGCCAAGGAAGAATAGTAAGAGTCCACAAATAAGAAAAGAAATAAGCAGAAAGGAAAAGCCCAAACATCGCACACCACTATTTTGTGTGTTTTATAAAGCATTATCCATATTTTATTACATTATCTGTGATTTATTCCATGGAAAGCAATTCACTTTGAGTATAAGGTAAGAACATTTGTAAAACACAGCTACCATTTATAAGTGAACAGGAAATGAATAAATCCCTTTTCTCGAAAAGGCATTATATAAGAGTCCCTCAAAATTCTGCAGTTCATTTCCCCCAAAGATGCATACCAGTATATGAGCTGGTTTAATGACTTCAAGTGCTTTTGCAAGCACTGACGACATGGCTGTCAACTGATTTCTTATCTGTTCTGAAGGCATACTTTGCAAATAAGGACCAATTGGAGCATCTTCTCGAGTAGCGTAATTCAAATCGGATCCAAAACTAAGGGTCCGAGAAGTGTGATCAATACGAACCTTTGAAAAACAAATAAAATTATCAATAATACTTAAAACTATGTACAAATATGAAATCATTCTACAAACAAATGATTTGATAAAATATTCAACTGTATATTTTGAGAGGGAAAATAAATAACAAAAGCATGTTAAGTGTAAAAGTCATTAGATCCACTCAGTAAAGGTTTTTAAATAATTGTGCCACTCTATAAAAAAGCTGAAAAACAAAGGGAATATGGCTTTCTAGTCCTCAACAGTCTTCACCTGTTTCCTCTTATAGCACATACCTGCAGATCACAGTGCCTGGCAGCATCCACAATAGCCCGTTCCAGTTGGAAAGCATCAACAAAAGGAATCAGAGAAGTCAAACGAGAAAACTCAATGCTCTGATAAATTTGTGCGACCTGCATAAAAAACACAGGGTTATTAACAGCTACCATTTATTCAGCACTTCTATGTGCAGTCTAATGACAACCTTAGGAAGTAGAAATTATGCCCGTTTTTTGTTTTTGTTTTTACCCAGAGGAAAAAAAAAAACTGCAGTTCAGAGAATTTATAACAGTGTGTTACTGGAGCTGAAATTCCAATTCAAGGTTATCAATCCCAAATCACATTAAAAGATTTGAAAGATCACATTCAACTATTCTTTAAAAGTATTTTTCTTATTCTGGTTTAATAAAACAAAAAACTGATCACATATTTGTAGATAATTAATTCACCTAAACACTTTTTATAAAATATTATGTTTGAAGAAGACTGGCAGCATTACTATTTAGTTATACTGCTAATTAACCTTCAACTATTTGTATAGCACATAAGAAATAACACTGTTCACATATGCAATAGAAAACAGGTCAACGAAATGTGCAAATAAACAGTGAACATATTTCAAAGGAATAAAGTAGATCTTCATTACTAACACAGATACACAAATATCAGCAAGTTATGTCAAATGGTTCTACTTTTCAAGTCAAACATAAAATTAAAGACTAGTTTCAGCAGGAGGTAGAATTAAGGGAGGCTTTCACTTCCTTGGCATGTCTAAATTTTTTTCAATTGGGGGGGGGGACATGCAACCAAACAATAAAATTCCAATTCTTATGTAAAATACTCAATTCGCTTTTTTTCCTTTTTTCTTTCTTTTTTTTACCTGCTGCAGAAGGCGGAGTATGGTATTGCTTTGGAGTTGTGGAACATACTGTTGCAACTCTGGTTCCTTTTCAGGTTGTTCTCTGACCCAATTTAGAACCTATAAATTCGTAAAATTGAAAACAGATTATACCGTCTATGTAACACATACTAGAACATATGTGAATTGCTCAAGTTTCCTATATTCAAAAACATCAGACAATGCAAAGAAATGCAAAATATATATGAAGTTACTAATGCTTGTCTGAAGGTGACTGACAGCAATGGCTACATTAGTCATGCTGCTAATTTACCTTCAAAGATTTTATTTAGCACATCAGAAATATCTTCTCTCTTGAAATAAAGAAAAAAGACAATGAAATGTGCACTAAATTCAAACACATGGGACAATACGTCTTTATTAATAAATATAAGTACAACCCAAAATTGCAGCAGAGTTAGCTGACACTTGAGATTGTAACATGGTGACATACCCAAAACCCAATATGAGAACTTACCTTAGTGACTCTCTCACAGAGTTTGAGTGGGTTAAATTCTACTTCCAGCCAATTGTAAAGGTCTTTCACTTCTGGGACAACATATTGTAGTACATTGAATCTGACCTACGGTAAGCAAAACAAACATTTTTCCTGAAGGAAATTTGCAAACTGGGACTCTGAATTTAGAATAAACTAAAGAAATTAGAGGCTCTGAATCTGGAAAATAACTCAAAGATTGTCTAGCCTCAGTACCCTTTAAATTTACTAAAAAGCAATCCAAAGTTCAAGTATGTTGCATCTTTTGCCCCAAGGTATGTATCTATCAAAGTGCTAACATCTAGGCTTCATCCAGAACATATGGTACACATGACCTTCCATTCTTCATATGCTGGGAACTACTAACATGACGACAGATTAACAGCTGGGCCAAAGCAAGACTTGATATAAGTACAGGATTATACACTCATACAAACTGGGTCACAAGACTGAGGACACACCTTGGCAGAGCCCAAACCCCAGGGCATGTGCCCACTCACTTATTACTCTAGTCTAAATATTACTCAATGCAAAATAGGCACACCACTGATGTCCTAAACTACTGGAATCCTCCACTTGTATACATCCTGAAATCTCTTCTGGAATAAAGCATGGTATAAACATTTAAATAAAATTACTCTACTGATTTCAATCCTATCAGGCAAATAATTGGTATTCTCTATTTAGCAACCCCCTCCAAGTAGGGATGACAGGTTCTACTAAGTTGTATTTCTCACTAAAACATTAGTAATTGGCTTTGTGACTTAACAACTGATCGCTTATCAACTTCATTAATCTGACTGTTCCTAAGATATGGAATCTTCTCCTAGTGTTCAAATATTCATTTACATGAGCCAAAAGCTTGAGCCTAGATACATGGTGAACTCACTAAGATTGAGAAATGCCTGCAGTCAGAATAAGCCATTCACCAGACACCATTCAGTACCTTTCTTTTAAGCTTCTATATTACCTACGTGCAAAATGAGAACTCAAATCAAGATTTACTGACTGCAGGTCTGACACTCTCCAATATTGATCCCTGTATCAGTATCAGACCAGTTGTAACACTCGAACTGTGATGTGGAGACTCATGGGCTTAAGAGATCTGACCTTACACTTCCGGTTAGGTACATACGCTTCATCTTTAAAAAAAAAACATTTAAAAAACATATTTGCTAATAGAACCTCTTCCTAAAGACAATGCTCTGTATTTATTTAATTTAATCCTAAATCAGCTCCATACAAAACCTGTCCAAAAACATGATGCAAAGTTGAACTCTGTGGGCAGTGCCAACAGACTAAAACATGGAGGCATTATGTAGACACAGAGATTAATCCTGTATTTGGAGTAAATTAAAAGAGAACTTGACTAACACAACAGGAAATATATTAAAAGGAAAAAATGCCACTATAAAAGAAAGTTTATTATAGTTCTTACCTTAACTGATTGGATTTTTCCAGAATAGTGAGGCCTTCACCTGGTTTTTACTGGTGTGGTCTCAGAGCATGTTCCTAATACTTCCTGTTATCTCTGGCATTTCAATTGTTCTACTCACAAATTGGCGGGTACCTTCAAACTGCATTTTTGTAAACATTCAGCCAAGTTAATTTTTCCTTAATACTTTTCTCTAGCACTTGTTGCTTTTATTCTCTTGTCCCAGCGGAACAATGGAGGTGATTACTGAAATAGCCACTAAGTTAGGCTACTGTGAATCAGAACCCCTAGAATCTAAACTTTCCTAGAATGCAAGTTCCATTTAAGTATAATCTGCCTGGCACATAAAAAGCCCTCAATAAACTGCTGAAGAATAAAAGAGTAGTAGTAATGGTGGTCCATACTATTCTTCAGAACCAGTTCAAGTCTCATCTGTTACATCTAAGCCCTCACTAATTTATCCTAGCTCACCCACCAGAGATGAATCATTTCATCTGAACACAATGCTGGTTGATACCAGTGGTTCAAAACTTCTTGGCCATGAATCAGAATTTCTAGGGTTTAATCATGAATTAGTTTACTTAACCATAAAGTTTTCCTGCCAAAACTAGAAAAATGCTCTAAGTGATACCAACCATATCATTAATAAGGCCAATTCGTGTTGGCGGGGCCTGAAGACCTAGTAGTGTTGCAAGGCGACGCTGTTTTTCAACTATAATGCCATCCATATCAAGAAGACGAGCAATATCAGTACGCTCGGGGGTAATAGGGATGGACAGAGTGGCCAAAAGGACTCTAGTAGACATCCTGGGAAGAAAAAGTTACAATATGAAATTTGTAAATGTTACTTGATGAACAGAAAAGCAATTCTCTTTAATCATCCAGCACGCTCTACCATGCCAAATATATACATCATGCAACTACACTCTTAAATATAACAAATCCTCACAATGTGAGATTATTTAAAGGAAATGAACTGCTAAAATGAGTACTTGGAGAACCAGAACTTATTTTTAATCCACTCAATTACTATTGTAAATGACCTCCTGCTATAAAAAAATATTATATTTAAATGAGCAAAAGGCACACTCAAATTTCCCACACTTCCTTACAAAAATAATCAAGTCAGTTTTAAAATCTATGGAAAAAAAAATGGCCATGATAAAGGGAGAAAAATTAGACCATATATGAAAGCACAATTACTGAGAGGAACATGATGTACTAAGATTGAGCTTCCCGACAACACAAGAAAGACTGAATTCAGAGCACTGTCAAACACTAAGGATTTGTGGCTTTTCTAACGCCTAAGAATCCAGAGTTGTAATCTCAGCTTCCTCATTTCTAAGACTGAGGCAAGATACTCAATTTCCTGAATCACAAGCCTCTTGTGAAAATTAAATAAAATAATGCACATAGAGCTACTTATTACAGAATTTTCTAAAACAAGACCAAGTTTTTTCTTATACTAAACTGACATGAATAATATAAGGGACACAAGAGGTCCAAGGAAAACATACTAGGAGAATTCATTAGTTGGTTACATAAATTGTTATAAAACTGTAAGAAAAAGAATCTGGTATATGTAGTTTTGTGATACCAAAATAATGTGGTCTACAAATGAGAGAAAATTTGGTATGAACTGTATAAATAAAAATGAAATGTATAAAAATACAAACCTGATAGAAAAAAGGCTATATAATTTTTTTAAAAGTCCTTTACATTATTAGGTTATAGAACTTTTTCTGTGATAGTCTCTCCTATATATGTCCCAAATATTCTATATTTAATACCTTATAAATCAGGGAAAAAAGTGACTTGATGGAAATATTTATCTTAATTGCCTGATTTTGTCTAAGAATAGACTCTAAATACTCTAAATATGTGGACAGAAAGCTTTTATCTTAATAGTGTCTTTCCCAAAATTCAATTTTGTCAACTGGGCTTTTGACAGGGTTGCTAATTTTTAATCAGAAAAAAAGATAGTTACTAAAGACCAGGCATACAGCCCAAAAAGAGCAAAATCTGGTTTTACAACTGGGGAAGGGTGCTATTGGCATCTCATGGGTAGAGACCAGGGATGCTACTGAACTTCCTACACAATGCACAGGATAGCCACCCCATGACAAAGAAGTATCCAACCCAAAATGGCAACAATGCCAAGGGCAAGAAAAATCTGGCCTAGAACATGCTACCATGACATTTGGTATATCTGTCATTTCAACACTACCTGAATGTAACTCTTACCGTTGCATCTCATCTTGGGTAAGATTCTTCCTCATTTCCCTAGACAAGTGGTAAAGACGATGGAGTGTGGATGCATGAAAAAGAGCATTTCCAGATTTCCAAAACACAGTCGAGACTTTGTTATAGTAATTTGCCATTAACTGAGGTTTTGGTGGTTTTTTTGACAAGGAGAATAATCCATGAATGTCTTCCACAGCTTTGAAAGCTTCCTAAAATTAATAATATAAATTAGTCATTACATTCTAAACAAAAATGTCTCATTTAAGTCTCTTCATGAACTCTAACATAAAACAGGTAAAAAGATTAATGCCTTCATGTGTGGTTCCTTTTATTCATCTATACATTCAATATATGATTTATTTCAGAAAATTGCCATTATTACAAATACACTAAATCCTTAAACTTGTCAAGTTCTTAGGAAAAACTATAAAGTAGATAGGGCAAACGTAAAAAAAAATCTATATTATCATACAATGGGGAGGGCGGATACACACTGGAAAAAAAATCCAGAAGCATGTATGACAAACTATATAGTGGTTATTTCTGAGTAATGAGATAAGGGATGAATATTTTCAAATTCTTTTAACGTATCCATTTTTTTCTATTCCGACCATTTATTTTAAGATGGATGTCCCTACAGAGAAATAAAATATTAGAACAGAATATCAAATCAATCATGTTTCCAGTTGGCTGAAATCCAACCAATTTTTAGCTTCTCTGTAATTTGTTAGATATTCTTTGTCAAATATATAAAATCTTAAAGTTAGGGCGGCTGCCGTGGCTCAGCAGGCAGAGCTCCGACCTGCCGTGCTGGGAGGTCTGGAGTTCGATCCCTGGTGCCTCCTGCCCATATGCAAATTAAAAAAAAAAAAAATCTTAAAGTTATATGGCTATGAAATCATGTAAAAAGTCCTTTCAGGATTCTTAGGGGGAAAAAGGCCAGGCAGAGGACAGAACTGCCAATACCACTGAGATCTCCAATATATGATATTCAGCACACATACATAGTTAAGAAAAGCAACACTTAGCTATCTCTGAGATAATCTAATGCAGGCTATCTGCACTGAAATTTTCTTTTTAGTTTTTAATCTGTTACCAACCAATACTTTTATAAAACACAATAAAGTATTGCAAAAGTAATGAAGAAAAATAAAGTTCAAGTTTTTATTAATAACAAAATTACTGAGAAATCGCTATAAGTAATACAATTACTGTCAAAGTACTATAAAAAGTTTGTAAACGCTTATTCTCATCTGTATTTATTCTATCACTGTCTACTAACAGTTCAGACTGGTATGAGTCCATGAACTACATGTTGAGTGGCACGGATGATGTAAAAAGAAGGAAAAAAATAAGGAACACAGGTTCTATTCTACAGAGAAAATCACAGTTCACAACATACCTGCCACAATTCCATGCTGATGGCACTGTCTAATTGAACAAGCCTGGTTTCCAAATGCATAGATTGGCTCTCTGGATTATTAAGGTTGATCGCTGTACTTTGGTTATGGTGGCGCTGAATCTGTGACAAGTGCATTCTCAAATTGTCACACAGCTTACGGAATTCAGCCTTACGAGTATATTGGAGGCAGAATTTGAAAGCTATAAGCATAATTATAAGACATATTAGGTCCTCTCCACTGTCAAGTTAAATATTTCAAAGGTTTATTTTATATATTAATATCAGCTATTTTAAACAGGATTTGCCAAACTCATCAGCCTTCAGAAGCAACCAGTCATGTGTCTTGACTACTTTAAGTGAACCCTAAAAAAACAAAGGGGGGACATAAATAGTCATCAGTGCTGGCTGATAATTTAAACTATAGCTCCGGGAGAATTAAACAAAACGGAAAACTACTCAAATTTAGGCTTAGGAAGATCTGACCTTCCAAAGACCTAACATTTCAAATCCTAAAGTGGGAGGAAAAAAACTCTAGCTTCAAATACAATCAATGAATTTTGATATCCAGCTTACATTCAAAGCAACATGCTTTTGGACTAACTAAAACTGCATAATACAAACTGAAAGTTTACAGTGACTTGCTTTCACTGTACGAACTACTTGCTCCATCATTAAAATGCAATGTAAGTTTCTACTGTCAATTAGGCAATACCAGAGATTTTTGCAGTTCCCTTTGCCCCTCGCAAAACAAACAAAAAAAGGTACTTCTACTTCAACATCCCAACAAAGGCATGAAATTTAAGTTCAAGTCAGAATTTTCCAACAATTATTTAAAAAGTACAAGTTTCATGCTAAGTGAAAATTCATGTGAGCCATGGAAGCAAAACACAAGCAAATTCCAGTATTCCTAATAAAACATTCCTACTCACAAAATCATTTAAAACTTGTATAAACCAATGCAAAGCATCCCTTTATTAAAAAGACTGGCAACATAAAGAAAAGTAACACCACGGAACTGTATACTTGAAAATGGTTAATGAGAATTTTACAATACTTTTTAAAAACTTACAGAACTATAAAACATTGTGAATCCTAATGAAACTATAGACTTCAGTTAATATCATACTGTTTCATCAATTCTAACGAAAATACCACATTAAAACAATGTTAATAATATTGCGAGTATATGGGAACTTTGTACCTTCTGCAAACCCACAACTGCTCTAAAACATTAACTAATAAAATTAATTTTAAAAATACTGCCAATCCCTTGATCTTGAGGCTTGCTCCTGAAGCTTATATATGTATTGGAAAAGCTTAGTCTACCTATAGGTACGCCTAAGAGTTACTTCCAGAGGACCTCTTTTGCTGCTCAAATGTGGCCTCTCTAAGCCCAACTCTGCAAGTGAAATCACTGCCCTCCCCCCCCCACCCAAATATGACATGACATCCAGGGGTGAAAGTCTTCATGGCAGTGTGGTAAAGGCCTCCAGGGATGACCTGGCCTTGGCACTGTGGGATCAACAATGCCATTCTGCTCAAAAGGGGGAAAAGAAGTATAACAAATAAGGTTACTGTGGCTGAGAGAGTTCAAATGGAGTCAACAGGCTACTCTGGAGGTCATTCTTAGGCATGCTTCAGTTAGACATTGCTACCTACCATAACTTGACAAACTCCAACCAAAACCATTCCTGCCAATCTACAAAGGTTCCATGCACTAAGGTCACTTTCCAGAAACCTACGCCTCCAGATGGGTCCCTAGACCAGATAAGTCCTGAAATGCAGAGAGGCCAGCCTCTCCAGAACATCAACTAGATCCAACCCACTACCCCATATTATCGACAGCCCCTCCCCCAAAAGAAACAGTTCGAATGGGCATAGCCCAAATACCCTCAAGAGTGGGAGAAAGATCAAAGGTAATGATGGAGTCATGGAGAGAAGGTAGGATTTAACAAATGAGTATGACTGCTGAATCATTATATTGTTTATTTCTCTTAGTCTCCAGTATCTTACAGCAGCTATAAGTAAAAACCTAAAATTGTGGAATTGTAACCCATACCAAACTCTGAAATCTGTTCTACAACTAACTGTTGCGATGTGCTTTGAAATTTATTGCTTTTTTGTATGTTGTTTAAAAAAAACTTTAAAAAGTCACATTTACTCCTGAGTTTCAACTGTTGTTTCTAAATTCTGAAATACTTTGCTATTTGTATAACCTAGTAGTTTCCTAGAACTTTAAGTATCTATGTAACACCTAAGACTAAGAATTAAAGTTTACTCCATACAATAAAATGTAAAAAAAAAAGAAGTCTGAGATTAAAATAAAAGTGTATAAAAAAAAATCAAACAAGGTCAATAAGAAGGAGGGGTAAACTGTTTTTCTTTTTGTTTCTTTTTCTGGAGTGATGCAAATGTTCTAAAAATGATCATGATGATGAATACACAGCCATACGATGATATTGTAAAGCCACTGATTGTGCACCATGTATGAAATGTGTGTGAAGATCTCTCAATAAAAGTATTTTTTTAAATGCTGCCAATACAAACTCACGCTAATGCCAAAATAAAAAAGCCAAGAGACACTCTCAAGTCACTGGCACAGTAAAAACCTATACCAACAGCATGAAAGGATAATAAATGATAGCAAAGGAAAAGAGAAATTTAAAAAGCAAATTTACAGTACAGTCCTTCACAGACTTGGAATATAGTAACTAAGTATTTATTATGATGGTCCTGATCATCAAGATTTAGTTCTATGTTCAATACTGTTTAAAAAAGGTAGAATACACGTTTTCCATAGAATCATCTAAGTCTGGAGCTTAAAGAGACCTTAGAAACCCAGTACCCTAGTGGTCAATGAAAGGGAGTGATAAGGGGTATGGCATGTATGAGTTTTTTATTTTTTCTTTCTTTTGCTGGAGAAATGCAAATGTTCAAAAAAATGATCACGGTGATGAATACACAACTATGTGATGATACTGTGAGCCACTCATTGTAACCACGTCAAGAATGTTCGTATGTCAAGAATGCTTATATGTTTGTTCATTGTTTATAATAAACATATTAAAAAAAGAGAAAAGAAAAAGAAAGAAACCCAGTACTCAGTCATGTAGCTTGCCCAAGAATATTCTACTGTGGACACAAACCAGAACTCCAGTTAACCAGCAAACAATCCAAAAGTTTTCTAAAAGGATTTTAAAAGGACTTTCAGAAATTGATGGAGTAAATTTCATATGGAACTACTTTACTAGTAAAACAAATTTCTTATTCAGTCATTTATTTAATACTCAAACTAATGCCAATTATCTTTTCACAAGAATAAAAAAATTAATATTATGGAGAAAAGATTATACTCAACTTGAACAGTTGATCTTCCGCAAAACCTATTTTTAAATTGGATTTTCAAGTCAGTTTACTCAGATTTCATACTTTTTTTTTACCTTGTTGGGCGATATCATGGTAGAGACGCTCTACTCTAGAATTGTTTCGAAGGAGGTCTAAACACTGTCTGTATGATTCCCACAAGAATTTTACCCATGGAGTTAAAAGTAATCTGTCAGTACGATCCTGAGTATCTTCACCACTTACAGCACTTAAGAGAACACTACAAGGCAAAAAAAAATTTTAATTTTAGACATTATTTCCTACTTTACCACATAATTAAAAAAAACGAACAAATCATAATAAACTAGTGCAAAGTCTTCCTACCCACCCACGTTGTACACACTGTGAAGCTGACACTTCCTAGACAAACACCTAATCTCCCAACTCTGTATTACAACTATTTAAATTAGCACATGCAAGCCTATCTGAACTACAATTTTCCCCCTTCATAAACTTTGAATATTACCTACATGTGTCTTCTTTAATATTACTACACATTTAAAACTGCAAAGATAATCATTCTTTCTTATCTATTTCAACTACTAAAACGTCTACTTCAAATGGGGATGGAGAAATAAGTAAGGAAAAGCACTGATTTAACTACTAAAATAATCAGAAATTTATCCCATATACCTCTCAGGAGTTTGAATATTATCCAGATCTTCTATGTCTAAAACCATCTGCTGGGATTCTTCTTTAGCAGCTTCAGTCTTTTCTTCTGCCAGTTTCAGATATGCCCTAACAACATCCTCAAGAGATTTGATGTTCACCTAACAAAAAAAATCAGAAGTTAAAAAATGTTTTTGGAAACAACCATAAAATGTCTAAAAAGCAAAATCTATAATATAAAATGTATTTTTATTTTGAAAGGTAAACTTGTCCAAAACTTACCAAAAGCATTTATTAAAAATAGAAAACCCAGTTCTCCTATTTTTACCTGTTGGCAAATATTCTTATATTGGTATAATCCTTCCTTAGCCAAGTGGCTCTTGCGAAGATCCACGCAGAGTTCCAAGTATTTCAACATAATTGGCTCATGTATCTTTTGCCATGTTCGATGTTTCTTACTTTTCATAACATCATAAAGAACATCCAAAGCAGGCTGCTTTTTGCCAACTTCAAGAAACTCTGAAAAGTAATTCAGGGGAGTTAAAATCAGTTACTTATCAAAACAAAAGTTTAAACTAAGTTTCAATTTCTGAACTAATTGCCATCTTTTTGGGGTCACACTTTTACTTCTAAACCTGTGCAATTATTATCCAAGTAAAATAATGAAAGATTGGTACTATCTCAAAATATATTTTATGGGTAAACTGAATTTTTACTCAAGTCCACTCTGTGAACCATATCCAAGCAATTTAAAGTTCCATAAATTGAAGTCATGAGGGAAAAAAACCTCCCCCTGCAAATCTAGAAAAGCTCAAGTATGACTTCATAGCCATACCAGCCACACTGACATTTGAGTGAATTTTTGCAAGTTACATGCTACAAGCTGAGGCAAAAACAAATACTAGATTGCCTTTGTACTTTTAAATTCAGTTGGTATTTGTGTGGGTCTTTCCTGGGCTCTCTATTCCTCTCTATTCCATTCCAATCCATTGCTCTAAAGATCTTATTCTTTGCCAAATATCACACTGTCTTGATTATAGCACCCTTATGGTCTTGAAATCACGTAGCGAGTTCTCCCACTATGTTCTTCAGTATTGTCTTGGCTATTCTAGGTCCTTTTCCTTTCCATAAAACTTTATATCAGTCTGTCAATATTTACAAAAGAGTTCAATGGGCTTTTGATTAGTATTGTGTTGAACCTACAGAACAAACTGAGAAGAATTAATATCTTAACAATATGAATCTTTTCTAATCCATTAACATAGACTCTCTCTCCATTTATCTAAGCCAATATAATCATGAGAAAAATATTAGACAAATCTTAATCGAGGGACATTCTACAAACTACCTGCCAATGCTACTCAGAACTCTCAAGGTTATCAAAAACAAGGAAAGTCTGAGAAACTGTCACAACCAAGATAAGCCTAACGAGACAAAACTACTAAATACAATGTGGGATCCTGGAACAGAAAAAGGATATTAGGGAAAAGTAAGACAATCAGTACAGCCTTCAGTTAATAGTAATTTTTTCAGTACTGGTTCATTAATTGTGACATATAAGATGATGTTATAGGGGAAACTGGGTGTGACACATATAAAGAATGCAAATATTCTCACAATAACTCTGTAACGCTAATACAATTCAAAAAGTTTATTTTTAAACGCTGAAGGGGGAAAAAATCCATATTAGAACACAGAGCAAAGAAATTTATGTTCCTTTGACTTTCTATCCTTCAAGCACTCTATATGCAGCAACATTTCAAAAATCCAGGTTCCTTTATCAATTATTTCTGACCATGTTAATACTTATCCTTTGTCATCTTTCACTTTTTCTTCTGTACACTTAATAGACTCAAAAAGAAGTCATCTCGTTAACTCTAACTTAAAAATTCAATGACTCACAAAATTTCGCATGCAAAAAAATCTTCCCAGTACGCATTTGCAAAGTAAATTGGGGATACTAAAACGCTAGTTTGCTTTTTTAAAATATCTTAAAGTACTGGCTCTCCATTTTTTTAATCATTGCTGACTCTCTTCTTAACAAGAAAACGAAAATCCTGGACAAAGAAATCTTTTACTTTAAGAGTTAACCTAACAATGAATAGCATTATCATGTAACTGCTGGGCACACAATAAGCAAAAATGTGCATTATATAGAAAGGAGGGGGTTAGTACAGCTACAGATTTAGTAATTCTCTATCATTTCTTCATTCAGCTACCACTTCTTCCAGGAATGGTGCTTCCCAACATGCAGAAAAACTGCACACAATATTCCAACACTACAGTTTAACAAACAACTTGCAACAAGATAAATCACAAGACATCCTAATGAATATAAGGACCTTTACTCGATATCCTGTCACCCCTTTAATATCAATTCATATCCTTCACATACTAATGAATACAAAACCCTCTTCAATATTTCAAGTTAATACACGTAATATTAATTATGCCATTATGTGAGACATACACCATTTTCAAGATGAACCAATCTTGCTACCAAAATTTTAAAATTCTACCAAATAAAACAGAGATTAATACAAATAGTTACTTCTTTGGAGTAATATGCTTTTCCTATTTTAAAGGGGGACCTATCTTCTTCCTGCAGTGTCCATAAGCTTTACCTTTTAAAATCCTACAGTACATTAGATATTTTTCAAATATTTAACAAGAACAATCTCTAATAGCCAAAAAAGTTTGCGGAAGGACCTTTAAACAAATTTATTTTTTACATTAAGAAAACCACAACACTACTACAAGGACATGTTATATTCAACTTCCAATCCTATAACAAGGATTTAAGTCTCATATTACTATATATAAGCACTGTCAATATACTTGGAAGATGGAATAGGCACAAATGGAGCTGAAATTAAGGGCTGGCCCAGAATGTGATCACAAAATACAAAAGCATCACTTTCCCAATCTCTTATTTTTAAATGGGAGAGTGTGGTTTCTTAACGTCATTCTAAAAAACAGTCTTGTTTAAAACTTGAAATTAAAGTATTTTTTACTTCTAAAGTCAATTAAAATTTATGATTCCTAATTCCATACTTTAAACTTAGAAGCAGACTGAAATAAACCAAAGCAAATGCATTAAAAGATACATTATTTTTTTAAAGGACAGATTTCACACGCACGACCACCCCCTCAAAAAGAAACAAAAACCAGAAAAAAACTTGGAAAGCAGGCAAAGAATTTTCCTTTTAGGAAATTGGAATGGGAAAATTTTTTCAAGAAAAACAGGCAATACTTTTATGAAAAGGGTAAATAAATTCAGTAATCCACCAAGCTAATAGTAAATTAATCATGATAATCCATGATAGTGAGCCTTCCTGTGTTAACCTTACATATATATTTAGTCCCTCTGAATCAGGAAAAGAAGTTTCTGAGGCCAAAAGATTATACACTAAAGGTCCTACTGCACTACTGTGACACTTTTTAATTGGTGATTTACAAATTCATATTCTTGAAATAATTAAAATCTAGAATTATAAACAAGTACTGGGGTGGAGGGTATTCTGATTTTTCCCTCCAGACACAATGACTGAAATTATGTATCTATGAAGAAAGCTGAGACCAGCCCTTCTTTTTTTTTTTTTTTTAAACATAGGCAGGCACCAGGAATCCGTGGCCCGCCCGCCAGCCCTTCATTTTTATTAATTTATTTGTGCAACAGACCAAATAAATAAGCTAAAATGTTATTCAATTTGTCCATTTATAACAACTTTATTTTTTAAGTCACTGGTTATAGAGTACAAGTTAAAAGGCTTTTTCTGGGGTCAGGAGTAGCTTCTCTGCCACTATTAAAGATGTAATCTGGAAAAAGAGCTTACTTCAAATGATTGTGGGAAATGAATTCCTTGCCTGTAATGGCTGGCCCAAGTTCTCATCTTCCTGAATGATTTATTTTTCCTAAAAACAGTGCTCTCATATACAGACTTGAGATACTATTCTACTTAAATGTATTCATATTTTATTAAAATAATGCAACAGATTTGGGGTTGCAATAAAACACTAAGATAAAACGAATTTCCATTAAATGAAATGTACTTTTTATTGTTCTATTCAAAGTTTTCCAAGCAGCACTACTGTATAACACTGAGAGATGGTATAGAAATTCACAAGATCAAAGGTATGGAAGTTACTACTTGAAAAATAAGGCATTTCTACCAGAAAAAAATCCCCACTCTACAGCTTAAAAAGATTGCAGCAAGGAATCAATGTAAGTTTCTTTTTTAAACTACACAAAATTCAAGTACTCCTCCACCCACAGCATCCCTTTCTCATCCTGCATATTTTAATTTTGAATGCCTTCCCCAACTTGCCCCTCATGAATCAACTTAGGAACTGAGAAATTTAACAGCAAAGACAGTCAACAGAACACATTATATATATCTTGATTTTTTTAAATCGCTGAAATACTAAATTCATATGAAGATTAAGAAGGAAGGATGAAGGAAACAAGGCCTGAACACATCAAATATGTAATATTTAGGCCACCACAATTATAGTACTTCCTCCAACTAGCGTGTATGAATGCCTGCTGGTAAAGCATATAAATGACTGCACACCAGATTTACAGTAGCTATGAAGACTAGTAATTTCATGCAAGTCATTTTGTATGCCACAATAAAATAAAATTCTAAGTTTCAAGTCATCAAAAAAATGTTCACAACTCTGCTACAGTTTATTTTGTAGTCAGAACTTTAAACTGAAATCTACCTTCTATCCTATATAGATAAACGTCCTAAACTTCTGGCCTGTTTTAATCACTAGACTGCCGGCTAGAATGAGTGATAATAAGGTTTAAATTGCAGTTTTAATAGTTTACTCCTCTCTCTCCCACTACAATTTTTCATTAAAATAACAAGTATATGACCAACATAAATCTCTTGTCCCGACAAGTTATTGTTAGGATTAATTTTATGTACAGGCTGAAAGTGGCTTTAAGATGAATTTTCAAGCAAGCTAAAAAATAAGCTCCACAATCATAAAACTGTAACAATCATGCTATATCCATTTATGATATGGAAATACCCAAAACTTCACTGTGTGTGGGGGGGGGGGGAGTGGAAATGAGCTACAGCGCCCAAACACCTAGTAGGTAGAAAACCCTGCTCAACAAAGTTTTTTCTTTAAAGAGCACAGACACGCATAATATATTTGCACCCCTATAATGCCAGCGTAATTAAAGACTTTTCTTTGGATGGCGACTTGGGAAGAAAATTCATTTGGGAGCACGCACAAGTTTTTCCGCAAGCGCCCACGGCTAAGTACACAGATGGAAATAAAAATCTCCGGGCAGCAGGGCTGTGGGGGAAAAAAAAGGACTGATCTGATCTGTTGGGAAGGGACCTTGGTTTTAGCTTCCCGGCTCAACCACGAACTCCCGGAGTGACCTTGGGCAACTAACTATTCTATCTCTAGGTCCCAGTTTCGTTATCTGCAAGAGGATCTGAAGCTGTTTTCGATATTAACTCCGTTCCAACTTCTATGACTCGAAATAAGGTTTAGAACTGCCCCTAACCAATGCCAGGAAGCAAGTTAAATGGGTCAGAGTCCCAGAGTCAGAAAGTGGCAGGATAAGTGGTCCCTGACCCAAGAAAGTCGGGCGCGAGTTTTGGGGGGGCGGAGGTGTTTGAGGAAGGACTGAAGGTGGGACTGCCAGGCTCAGGGGCGAGGCAGGAGGTGGAGCCGAGGTTCTCGCGTGCATTGTCCCCGGGAGGGAGCCATGTTTCTTCCTCCCCGGCACTCCCAGATGGCGGCCGGGGACGCGGGGCCTAAACAGGCGGAAGCCCGGAGGCCTGGAAGACCAGTGGAAGAGGATCTTCAGCCCGGCTAAGGCCTGTCTCCAGGGCCGGGAACCCCGCGAAGCTCTATGAGGCGGCAGGGGGAAGGAAGGGTCCCCAGAGCGACGGTTCCCGACTCCGCACCTCCTACCCCGCCAGTCGGTTTGGGTGGGAGGAGAAACCATGCCCCACTACGGACTGAGGCGGCGGCGAGCAGGCCGCATCCGCCTCGTCTCCGGCCGCAGCCCAGACGGCAGAGCAAGTGGGAAGCAGGCCCCAGGCCCCCGACCCCCGAGGCCTCGAGCCGCTCGGGTCCAGAGTGCCCCGATTCCACACTCACCGTTGGCGCGTTTGAGAGCATTTTCCGGCCTCTGAAAATAGGCCGGCATCTTGGCGGCAGGCTCAGCTCACCCGGCGTCTGCGAACTCTTCAGGGCCCCGGGCCGGGAGCCGAGACGAAGGGGAACAGCGCGACGTTCCACGCGCCTCGCCAGCGATCGCCCGCTCCCAGGCGGCCAGAGACGGAAAGGAAGGAGCCACGTGACCTCCGCGGGGCGCCGCCACCGCCGCCGCCGCCCAGGCCCCGGATGTAGGGGCGGCCCGCCGCGCGAGCACCTCCCATCCCCGCGCGCAAACGCGGTGGCGCCGCGCACGCTGGCTGACGTGGCTGCGGAGCGCGCGGGTGCAGAGGCGCCGCGGGGTGCGCTGAGTGGCGTTAGCTGGGCGGTTCTCAGGTCCTTTGGTTCTCCTCGAGCGAGAATGGGGGGGGGGTGAAAGGTGAGGTATGGGTCAGTGTTCTTGTTTGGCGAAAATGCGGGCGTCTGCTCAGCTTCGTTTTTAACATGATTTATGCGAATTCATGCAAAATTACAATAAGATTCATTAAATGAAAATACTGAATTTATTCGTTTAACGGAATTATACTGATCAGGTTTCATTATGCCAGCGCTGCTCCCTACCGGGAAATGGGGGTGACTTGTCCCATGACAGACAAGCATGAAATGGGGACACGACTCAATTAATAAATAAGCAAGTTTCTTTCATATCTTAGTAAAATTTGAAAGTTGCTATCACAGAGATTGAGGAACGGAGACTACCACAGAAGACGACTTTTGACTTGAGACCTCAAGGTTGGGGACTGTCTAGGGACAGCGATCTGGCAAAAGTCCTTGAGCAGCAGACGTGCAAAGTGTTTGAAAATACATGCGGTGTCGTCGCTCTTACGTACAGCACACGTCACAAATAAAAGAAAGATGAGTATTAGTAGAAAAAAATCAATTTATAGCAGACTCTGTTACAGGGTTTTTAAAATTATTGATTAACAATTTAAGTGTTCAGTGATTAATTACTATACCATATCTAGAACATAAGGCCATTTAAACAATCTAATTTCTCAAGCCATTATGAAATTGACATGCGCTCAGAAGGTAAACTCAGAAAGCAGCAGTGGAATAAATTATTGTAAATTTATTACACATTTTGTAATAATGGTTGGGATTTGTGAATTAATGAGGGAGTACAACATTAATAAATGAGGAAACCACAGTACACACACAAAAAGCATCTCCCCCTCGTTTTTTCTGCCTCCACAAAGAGGTTTTTCTATTTAAATTTGGCACTATGAAAAAGAAAAATCACAAATTAGAAAAAAAAAGTTAATTTCAGAGTTCTTTCTCAAAAATATTTAGATGGCTTTATATATCTAGGTTTGCGCTACAAACTATGAGCCAGACAGGGTTGACATATAAGCAACAAACGCTAAGAAGCTGTAGGAACAGCTTTATGGGGAAGGATCAAAAGACTCCTTTGTGTATATAATAAAGTCAAAATTAAAGAGCTAAACAGAAGAGGAAATAATGCTTTATACCCTGTAAATAGAAAACTATTCAGTTTGCATAAAAAGATGCAAAGAGAATAAAATAAAAGGAAACTTATCCCACCTATCAGAAAGGGCTCTCCGACATTCTTACCTAGTCAATATCTTCAGAAAGAAAATGTTAAAATGGCCTTATTTAGTATTAATTATTTGGTATACCTATAATAACCCCCCAAAATTTTTGAGGTAAAATAAAATCCAATATCCCCAGATCTTAATCCTTTTCCTTTTCAAATTAAAGTATATGAAGCATTTGGTAATATAAGTGCTTTAATTAAATTTAAAGTCTAGTGCCATATTTGCAAATGAGGAAAGGTATGCCAATTTCCAGAATTTACCTATTAAATTCAGCCCACAGATATTCAATACCAGCTAATTGCATACTGTTAGATGCTAGGACTAAAAAGATGCACCATGCCCATCTTCAAGGAGTTGGTGATTCACTGGTGAAGAGAGATGAATATGCAATGAGGGACAAAACAGGATCTAATCTGGCCCAGGAGTAAAGCAAAATTCCTTGCTGTTGCATAATGCAACAGGTAGACAGACTACCTTCATTATGATAGAAACTACATTAGGAAACCATAGAAGGAAATAATCAGGCTGATAAATGTGTTTTTTAAATTAAGCTACCTCCTTACTATATTAGTGGATAATTTTTGTAATACAATATTTTGGGGGTTCTTGTTTTCCTATGTGAGGAGTAAACAAGATTCACAAAAATTGTTTGCAGCATGACAGAGGTGCTGGATTATACATATTTGCAACATACTATCTTACATCTGGGAAACAAGTATTACTTTTTACAGTTTACAAAGTGCTTTCACCTTCTTAGTCTTATTTACAAGAATGCATGAAGGTATTTGTACTGATTAACATAATGAGTTTCAGAGAGGGAAACTAAGGTTCCCAGTTAATTGGTTCATTCAGGAAACCATTACCAGGTGCATACCATGTGCCAGGCCCAGAGACAGGTGCAAGGGTTGGCGCAGTCAACAGGACAGACTTGGTTCCTGCCCTCATGGACTTTGTAGTCCAGTAGGAAGACTATACTTCAGGACTCCATCGTCTCCTGTCCCAACTCTAATAGTCTCCTGTTCTGCCTCCACTCTGACTTCCCTCCAATCCTTTCTTCATATTGAAAGCAACACGATTTTTCCAAAATGCCTACTGAGCTGTCACTTCCCACCTTCAATCAATGGCTGAGAGTAGAGTCCGATTCCCCTAACGTGGATAATGGACCTTTCTCCACCTGTCACCTACCCACCTCTCCAGACCCATCTCTTAGCAAGCTGAATATCTTTCATTGCCTTGAATAGCCCTTCCCTCTCCCAGCCCAATCTGTTGCATGCTATTAACCCACTTGGGACATTCCTCACCTCACCCATTCCTTGGCCTAACAAGAACCTATAGGTTTCTGCTTAAATGTCACTTCTTCCCAGATGTTTTCCTGGCCCCCTGATTATATTAGATGACAAGGCTGTGAGAACCAATAGCATACTGTCTTAGCACTGATTGTACTTCACTGCAATTACTTGCACACTGTAAGATCTTGCACACTTGCATGCTGTAAGAGAGGGGAAGGACCATATTTGTATTGGTCTCCGCTGTATTCCCAATGCCTGGCAGAGCAACAGGCACATAGGGTACTCAAAAAATACTGGAGGGATAAACAATGAATCCCATATGAAGATTTACATAAGACAGCTTCCCATTATATCTGTGGGAGGTAAGAACAAGTTTAAAAGTCCGGTTTGTGTCTTCTTTAATTTATAGGGTATCTACCCTTCTCCAAAAATACCTAAGCATCAGCAAGCAAATAATAAAAGAGAAACAGTCATTTTTTCACCCAAAGCCCTTAGTTGTATTCTGAACCCCCAGCTGTACCCAAAGTTAATTTGTGATTTTCTGAGGTTCAATGTTAAAAATAACATTCTTTTCCAAAACCAAATGCCTCTTCTTTCTTCCCCATCCTACTTACCTTCACCTACCATATGCTGGTCCTTCAAGCTTCAACTCAAAGACCTCCTTCTCTGCAGAGGTTTTCGTACCTTCTCTACCAAGTCAGATAGACTCCCCCTTCACCTGGGCTCCTTGTTCCTTCAGCCGGCTGCACCCTGAGCCCTCTGGCAACCCTGCAGGCCTCTCAAGGGGTGGCTGTATTCCTCCCATGCTCCTCAAACAACTGGTGCCTGACCAATTTGCTCTTCACACTACCAATGTCCAGACCAATCTCTCTCCATCCTCCTTTCACCGCTCACCTTTGAAGTTCACCAGGCTGACTACCTGCTCTTCCTCCCTGTTGCAGTCCTCTATAAGCATCTGGAGATCCCCAGGTCATGCTCCCTATTCCTGAACTCTTGGTCCCGCTCCCTGACACACTGTCCATCACTGTTGTAATAAACATTGGTGATTCCTATACCCGTGTACGTGA